>OX104060.1:56009917-56251482 GCA_944474145.2 Dicrocoelium dendriticum
ACAGCCATTAGATTCGCTGATCAACGCAGCCGAAGACACATTAGGCTCGGTATTTAGTGAAATCCGACATGACGCTTTCAAAGAGTGTGTAAACAAGTAGCTAACAACGTAAAGCTGACGATATAGGTCTGTTACACACTTTCAAAGTGTGTGAAACAAGTAGCAAAACGTAAAGCTGACGAGCTGTTCCCTGCAAGGCAGTCAACAGGAACAGTTACGGGTTAAAACAAGGTGCAAAACGGACCACAAAACACAAAACTACTAGAAAAATAGCCAGAGGCTGAACCCAAAAAAGTTGGCGTACGTTCGGTACGTACCAGGAAACGGGTACGACGTAATCCGGGGAAGCGATGATCCGAAATTAGTTGGATCAAGCAAAATTTGACAAAAGTCAAGTATTTTTACACGACGCTTGTAAACACTGTTACGAATCTGTCTTTTGCAAGTTAAACCTCAAAAAGAAAGCACGCTCAGAAACTTCAATTTACCGCCAAGGAGGAGGAAATCAAAGCATAGCTCAACGGATCACTGAGGCACACAAACCAACTCACCACGTTAAGGTCTCACCTCCTTTGCGTGTTACCTCATGAATAAAAAACCAAAAAGGTTGAGCAGCGTTACTGAGGCTAAAAGGAATGCTAAGAAGTGTAAATAGACCAAGGGGTGTACTGACTGTCTTTTTAGCGATATCAACTGGTGTTATTGGTATTTGATGGGGGCACGAACTATGTCTATTTTGCTAAAGATTGCCTTATCGGCTAAAGCTGATGTTAAGTCGTGCATATGTAGATTGGTGTACTTATCCAGTTGGAACAACAGGGACGATAATGGCCTGAATTCCTTGGTACCATGGGCTTCTGGACGGGTGGGTTATTCCAAGTTGGAGCATTTGCTCGAATTCCGCCTTAATGGCCTTTATTTTGTCCGGGGCTAGCCTTCGAGAGCGGGCCGAAACGACTGGACTCTTAGTGCAGATGTGGTGCATGATGTTATGCGTCACGAGAGGTAAATCGTTCTGAATGCGAACATGCTTAGGGTACTGTTGGAAGAGGTCTATAAGACGTTGTGAAACTTGAGGGGGACACAAACGTGCGTGACAGTTTCCACGCTGGCCCTGGTCCCGCTAACACTGGGTTGTGTACGAGAGGCGATAGGCTTATGCCCGCTAGTCTTAACGTTAAGGTTAAATGTTAGGCAAAGTTGATGCGTATGGTAGCGGAAAGCTCGGTTGCTACCATGAGAACCGAGCGATAGGTTTGCCGGAGGTCTAGATTGAGCGTCAGAACCTTCTCTCAAAAGTTTGATTGGTGTGAGATTGGCGGCACATAGTCTGATCGGCGAGGGTAAGACTACCTCATCAGGGATACGGGGTATAACGAGGACTTCGGCTCCGGTATCTACTAGGAACTCCGTACCGGAAGTTAGATCCCTAGTGCGGATGACGCGACTTCGGTCTTGGCCGGTCACGTCCGTCGCTACAATATTTTTCTTCTGGTTCACTTTTCAATCTGTAAAGTTGGTGGATATTCGCTGGCTAATTTCGGAGATCGCATTGGTTTGCCCAACTGCCGTGTGTGTCCGCCATATTAGATTTGTTCTGCAGCAATCTACACTGTGTGGAACATTCATCTGACCTTTGTCAGCCCAACCACTAGATTGACCGACAGCGTTTGGATACAGCATACTCGTGTAGACTAACCAACAGCATGATATATACAGTTACTACACCATAAAGCAAAGCATTACGAACAGTCACCCAGTTCCTCTACTCGTTTGACTTTTTAAAATTTGGTAGCCTAAACTTCTATGTGAGCCGACTTTTGGCGCTTGAGCTTGCACGTATAGTTGGCATTTTACGTAGGGTTAGGTTTGACAGTAAAGAGAGTGGGCCGGCTCCGTTGATGAAACGTGGCTCCCATTCACATGCCTTCCGGTCTTATTCTTCGGGTTTACACTGGATATGGGTATGTGCATATTGTTGCAATAATGCTTATTACCGCTCTGGATTGCTGCCCCGTTTCTGTCCAGTTTGCTAAGTTTACCGCTATGATTGTGCTACATCATCAAGTAAACACGAAACCGGCCCTCTTAAGGGCCCACCATCTTTTCGGGTCCACGCATTACGGGTCGAGTACGTCTATAGACACGCTCCTCAAAATGCCGCGGATATTGGAATTGGTGTTAACGTCGATCACCTCAGCCTGTTTCCCTGTGTTATACGTATTCACATTTTCACCTACATTTTTTATAGCGCAGCTATCAACTGACCTCATACCTATTATAGCCACTCACGGGTAAGTTTTCAGGTTACGGATCCCGGTGTACAAAAGCCACCAGTTCGTCCCGGAATCGTGTCATGCTCTGTGGGTGACAATATCACTTTAAATCATTAAGCAAATCCGTTCACGCTTACACCTTAAAAGCACCTATACCTCATGACTCGGTGATCCGCTGTGCTTACGTGACGCTTTTCATTCTTCAGCACGCGCGTGAACGCTTTACTTGGGATTGAGCGACTATGCCGTGATAAGTTTACGCAACGTTTTTCTCGTCATCGTCTTACAATGCCTTACGTGAAAAAAGGGTTGCGCTATCCAAATGGGAACACCATCGTAAGGTTTTCCAATTAACGTAACCATAATGCCATTCCCTAAACCACAGTGGTTATTTGCCATAGTATACGCATGCGCCATAACATGTTATCAGGGAAAAAGGCATTACATGCAGACAACCATAGCCAAACTCCACTGAAAACTGGAGTCAGCTTCGACGGGGTATCTCTGCTACAAGTGCACCAAGGTTATCAAATGCACATGCAGCGCATCACAAACATGCCATCACTATTTATCAAGTCAAACAGTGAAGTTTATATGTCCAGCCTTTCACGCTACGCCAATATAACTCCAGCTTCATACCGCTTATGAAGTAAATTCCTCATAAATTTAAAAAGACAGGAAACCGCCATTAACGGATCCACATCATATATTCGAATGGATAACAGGTCAACAGTATCTCCACCATAACCGTATGTTACGTTGCGGTGCCATTACACCAGCTACGGTGACCAACACACATGCATGCCAAAGCCCCTCGGCGTAGAGCCACCAGCAACATATCCCTACGTGTAAGTACCCATTTATATTTGTACCATTATATATTCCAAAAGAATCACACTAATACATATCCCTTTAAAAACATATATACCTACACACATGAATAATCATGTTCGAGCGGTTCACCGTATACACTTATAAATATTTGACTTAAGTACCTGAGTGCACCTAAGTCATATGCCAGTTTTATATATATATATATATATATATATATATATATATATATATATATATATATATATATATATATAGTAGTGCCTGCCTTCTCCTGAGGTGCAATCTTTAATATTGCCACGAATCAGCGTTGGTGCAGAAGTATTAGAAACCACCTCCCGCTTCTGCTACCTTGGGAGTGTGATGTCGACAGATCAGCAGCCACACAGTGAGCTGCTTATCCGCGTGTCGAAGGCAGCGGCGGCATTCGGGATGCTTGAGTACCGAGTATGGAACAACCATCTGCTTACCGTTGGCACGAAACCGATGGTGTACAAATCCATAGTGCTGTCCGTTCTTCTGTACGGCAGCGAAACGTGAACGATGTACCGGCGGGATATGCGAAATCTCGAGCGGTTCCATCGGCAGTTTTGCGACGGATTTTGCTTATCGGCTGGGGCGAAAGAGTTGCAAACACGGAAGTTTTGCGCCGAAGTGGGATGTATGCAGGGGACTGTATACTTTTATTGAGACGCCTGAGGTGGATCGGTCATGTGAGCCGTATGGATTCGACGCGGATACCGACGCAGCTATTATATGGTCAGCTGAGTATTGGGAAGCGGCACGTGGGGAAACCAAAATTACGATACCAGGACATGATTAACGTGAGCCTCACCTGTTCTAATCTTGATTGCAGATCATGGGAATTGAAAACGGTTGATCGGCGTGCTTGGCGCGACCTGATCCTGAAGGCAGTTGCTGAGGTGCAGGAGAAAGCCCTCAGGCATGCAGAGAAGAAGCGGCAAGTGCGGAAGCGGCAGGCACCGATGGATTGTTCCTTATCGACATCAAGCGCATGGTGCTGTAGAACATGCAGTCGCGAGTGCCCTAGTCAGGCAGGCTTAGTGAGCCATGAACGAGGCCACTCGTGACTACTACCGACGCGACGACGGGTTCTGCAGAGAACGTAGGCAGCACCGGCGCAGCGTTTGTAGGTACGCTGCATTCGATTTACTAACAGCGTGCTTGCATGCCGTCTCTTTATTTCAGATGGTGGGTTTTCAGTTTTGAGTAGATGCTTTTTTCTCATATAAATATCTACCTGTACCCTATTCCATTAACTTGCACACCTCGCTTAAGCCAATTGTATTCGATTTCCGTAACATTTTTGTGCTCGTTGCATTCCGTAAAGTATATTTTGGACCTCGTAAACTTATCTAAGATTCGTTTGTAAACAACTTATTTCATATGCTCACTATACTTATGGTTTATGTCACCCTTTCCTTATGCATTAATCGTGTTGTTTTCTTTGTCTCTCTCTCAAATGATTGGCTGTTTTTGATATCCCCGGTGTGACTGCGCTTGATGTGCAGGTTGACAATTTGCCTACCTGTCTATTACCCACTACCTCGTTCATGTTAGCTCCGGAAGACAGTTGGTCATTGCTGGAGGGGATGGGGTGCACGGTCCTTCTGGCCGTGTTAGGCTCGAAGAGTGGGTCCATTCACTCAGTGTGGAGCGGACTGCGGTCCAGCCACCGTCTTGTGTGCGCTTAATACCCTAATACTGTGTGCTTGTGTTTGCCTGTAAAGAAGTGTGGGCCGGCTCCGTTGATGAAACGTGGTTCCCATCCACATGCCTTCCGGTCTTATTCCTTTGGGTTTACACTGGATATAGCGTGCGTGGTTGGGGATGTTGGTGGTGCAGCGCAAGTCACCCATGGTCCCTCTGTAGTCGCAGACGTCCTGTGGCTTGCCAGAATGACAGGCAAATCCGAAACCGGATGCCGCCAACCATATATATATAGAGAGAGACAAATACATATATATGCATATATACATGGCTGGCGGCATCAGGTTTAGGATTCGCCTGTCACTGTGGCCAGCCAAATTACGCCTGCGCATACAGAGGGATCATAGGTTGCTTGCGCTGCACCACCCACAGCTCCAAACACATACTCCATATCCAGAGTAAACCAGAGGGAAAAGGATCGAATGGCTTGTGGATAGAAGCCACGTTTCCTCAACGGAGCCAGCCCACGAAACTTTTCAGGCAAACATAAGCACGCTGGGTGTGGGGCATCAACCGCACACAAGGCCGTGGCCGGACCGTAGTCCGCTCCACACTGAATGCACGGAACCACTCTTTGATCCTAACACTGCCACAAGGACCGTGCACCCCGTCCCCTCCAGCAATGACCAGCTGTCTTCTGGAGCTAACCTGAACGAGGCAGTGGGTAATAGACAGGTAGACACCTTGGAAACATACGCCTCAAGTGCAGCCACACTGGGGATACCAAGCAACAGCCAATCAATTAAACCGAGAAGCTGAAATAGAACAACTCCAATAATGCATACACATACGGTGGCATAACCCTTTTGCTAAATTAGCATATAAAGCAACTTGGTTAGCAAAGAATCAGCGATAAAACATGTCCACACGTTACTTAGAAATGCTTCAAGGCAACAAAGTTACCGAAGATAAACGCAATTAGTGTAAGCAAGGTGGCCAGTTAACAGGAGATTATTCAGGTAGGCAGAACAAACTAAATAAATTGCAATGAAATTTAGCTAGCTTAAAAAGACTTAGTTTAAGTATACGTTGGTTTAGCCTAACTGCGGCGAAGAAGCATAAAGAATGCAACGTGCATGTATATATATATTTCGCCCTGCGTGTGCATATATACATTCCTAGATATATGTATACATGTATATATTTAGTTACATATATATTTACAAATGTGTATGTTTATTTACATATATAAATCATTACTCTGACAATAAGATTTCAGGAAATGTTCATATATATACATCGGTATATATACACACATATATATATATTCGTATTTGGTATTTGCATTCCTTTTCATTTACCTACCCGAATAAACGCTGTCAGCTATCTCTAAAGTTACAAATACACTTATCTAATAAATGACACCTAACATCTACCGGCATTACACGTTATCACCATTCCTTTTCTTGATGGATTGCGTATATCTTTCAATGACCATTCACATGGCCATCCTTCTTTCACATTCCTCCATCCTTGCAAACACCGTATTTGCACCCCTTATTTGGCTGTGCAACTTTTCAATAACAGCATGACTTCTTACAAAATATTTGCCCCTACCTTGCAGTCATTGATCTTTCTCTTTCTGCATTAACAGCACTACAACTTTGGTTAACCAGAGCCGTCTCTTGCAATGTGGTTACAAAATGATGTCACATGTACATTATTCGGAGAGGAGAGCTGAATATCCCTTAACAAATGAAGTAAAGTATATTCACCAGTGCGTTCATGCACGCATAACAATTTTATACATAAATTAAATAACATACACACGTATTTGCTTCATACAACATAAGTCAAAATTTCATCTTTCCTTACCATCTTCATGCTATCGATTACGCCTTGACCTTCAACCACACATGTTGCCATAAGTTTAAGTTATCATAACCGTTTTCAGGAAGCAAATCCATATAACCTTATCTTTTATTTTCCCTACCGTAATAACACCAGGATAAGAATATACTATGCAGCCACTAAAATGATTTTGTATGTCACCGAGGACAATGGACGTAAAACCCTTTCCCACCAATACAGAACTTGGCACTTCCCCGCGGGAACTTAGTACGCGTTCGAGTGTCGAGCCAGTTGTGAAATGGTTTAAAACCAGCGGGAGTAATTTATAATAGATTAACAATTAAATAGCACCTAAAAGATAGCAGTTATCATGTTGGGCGCTACAGCTCTCCTCCTAGATGGTTGAACATAGAAAGACTTCTATATAGAACATGACAGGTGAATCGATTTGCGTACGGCAAAAGCTTGCCGGGTAAGAATGACGAGCATTCGTGTCAAACAGGGTTCACCGGAAGTCGGAGGCCGCGGTGCCGTTTGTGATTTATTACTTACTGATTTCTTGGCAGGGTGCATTTCGGCCATCCTTTGCAGAGGTCTTTCCGGATTTCAACATAGTAACTAGCCCGGAAACAGGCGGACAGGACCTCACCATCCGCTGCTGCCTAGCGATGGGCTTGGGAGTGATTTCTCACCGCAGCACCCCGCGCCGGTCCAAATCGACCCTCGTCCCAGACAGGAACGACCACCGACCCGCGGAGAAACGACCACCGTTCGCGTCAGGGTCCTCGTAAAGATTGCTTATGTTGGCCAGTCGATCGAAATGGAGGGTTGGGGCGTGTAGAGACGAGGGAATAGAAAAACACGCGCAAAAAACGCCAGGAAGATCGAAAGAATTATCTGCGCGTTAAACTGTTGGTTTGTAAACCTTTTTAGAAAATGGTTTTTCAGAGGTTTTGATATTTGTTTTCTTTTCGGACACAGGGACTCTATTCGATGGGCTACAAGCAGACGCGGCAGGATGAAGCACGGAGCGTCGGTTCCGTCAATTTCGAGCAATCATATGTTGACAGTGTGGTTGTGGTACACAAGGTAGTAGGTTGTTAAATGAAAAGTTGGGTCTTTGGATGCATGCATACGTTTATTTGTATGTTATCGCCGTTGTAATATGCTAACAGCCCACCCAGCACTACCTCACGAGTTTAAAAAATTAACGTCTATTACGTTCTCATAAGCCGCCTTATGAAAATCGTCCAAAAGCATGCGTTTGTCCTCAAGAGCCATGCGATAACGTTACGATTTTTCTTTAAATGCACTCCGCAATCACTCAGAAAGCCTCTAGAAAAAGTTTAGAAACCCTTTGGAAATCATTCATAATTTATTTGGAAATCTTAAGTAATCGTTAGGTAGTTCTATGCCGGCAGACTTACAACCACCTGTTTGCACAATGCGTATTCAGCACCTTTGGTACTCTAAAATATATGCTCATCCTACATCCGCTATTTCCACGAAACTTACTGATCCGCGCCGATCTGGCACCAGGATGCTGCTAGCACGCTTGCTGTAAGCAAACCTACGTAGTTCTGACGGTACACGCGCTACTTAAGCCATAGCTAGATAATGCTACAGTGGCACACGAAGTGAAGGCAAGATGCAATATCTGTTGCACACTGACCGCGTAGAAAAAGAAACGCAAACACTTACCACATATAGAAAGAGTTCAAGACGCTGGAATGCGGCAAGTTTATGCAGAAAAATTATTACAGTCATAACGGTTTTGCGAGAACATTAGTCTTCCATGCTTCTGTTTAGGTACACAGTTTCTACTGCCTAAACTGGAAGTAGGAGTAGACAGTATATGTTTCTGCTTACGTCACCCGGACCACTGAGGCTTCCGTTGGATGTACCTTGTGGGACGTTTTCCCGTAGGGGGTGCAACCAATTTTTGGCGGCTTTTATGACATCCGAGACGGTCACACCAACAGACCCAAATCATCCAGGCAGCACAGCTTTACTAGGTATACACAGATGACAATTACAGCTTACAGTGAATAACAGTATTAATTGTGGTCTTCTGGAAAGCGAAGACACTGTGCGTTCCGGAATTATTAAGCATGATGCGAAACCGCGGGTCATCAACCCAGACATCATGTTCCTTGCGGCCTCGTTCACCTTCTTCCCGTGAATGGTTTCCAAGTGCTGCACCCAAGGAAATAATAGTTATATTGTTGCAATGTTCCCAATTTATCTTTGCGTTGCTTTTCTCCCTGCGCAGCATCAAATATCTGCAGCTCCGAGTGAAAAGAAACTGATACAGGGAAATCCAAGGTGATCGCACTTGACGGCCGCAAATCTTCCGTTAAGTCTTTCCTTCTTTTGGACACACTTTTAATCACGCTGTCACAGCGCCAATTCATTTCTACACGAGATGATGCAAGCGTTTAGGTGACATTCTAACCTTACCTAGAATGCACATGAATATCTTTTTGATGTCTGCAATCCCAGCTTTCTGACTTTGTTGAATGAGCGCAATTGTACCCTTGAGAGAGCCTAACTTACGATATATACTTGCCAAAGCTGGGCTCCTGCGCTGACCTCGACGTGGGTGGTGAATGGCTAACCGGTACTGCAACTGACGGCAGTGAGTAACAAGTTTAAGAAATAACGTACATGGACAAGAGAGATTACCCCATCTTGGGGTGAATGGAGTATTGGCTTGGCGCTGGGCCCCGGCACTTCTGCTGCATAGCTTAAAGATGCCACGGGGTTTGCACAATGCATGCAGAAGCTGACGCAGGCTGAAATATTGCTGCAGGTGGAGTCCCGTAGGTGACATCGGTTTGCACATTCTTTCTTCGCGGTCTGTCTGCCTCCTCTTCCCCCTTAGGAATCCGCCTGGCCGGTTTCCGTCTGTGAAGTATTTTAGGACGTCAAATAACAGGCTACCTACTTATAACGCTTTGGGGGCGTTCCCAAAGCAACGGTATCCTCCGTATCCACTGAACACCTCCTGCCTGCATACGCTCGTACGGTTGATAGCGTGTAATCGAAATCATCTTTAAAATGATTTGCTACAAAAGAACTTACCGGTAGGCAGTAAAACCTCCACTGTGTGTAGGCGGTCCC
Source organism: Dicrocoelium dendriticum (assembly GCA_944474145.2). Classification (NCBI taxonomy): domain Eukaryota; kingdom Metazoa; phylum Platyhelminthes; class Trematoda; order Plagiorchiida; family Dicrocoeliidae; genus Dicrocoelium; species Dicrocoelium dendriticum. Next base: position 56,019,670 of record OX104060.1, read on the forward strand.
CTGAAGCAGGTGCTCGATTGCTTTCCACCGCCCCATTGTATATAAAATCCGGGATTTTGGGAATCAAGGCACTACCACCATTCTGTCGCGGCCATGGGCTGTTGATGACAGAAACATCGAAGAGTCTTTCCGAATTCATGCGCACCACGTAAGAAAAGTCAGATATACTCCTTAAAATAGAAACAAGTCACGGTAAATATGCCTTATTACATGAATACAAAGTGACTACGGTTATACATGTGTGCTCCTTCCTTAAAAGTGCACGCATGAACAATGACCGGATGAAGTGTAATCGTTTTCAGTGAAAACGAAATGAGTGATGATATTACCAGCTAGTTATTTCCTCCGAAAGTATGCAATAGAGAAAAGATAACAATTCTGCGTCTCATCTTGGAAAACGAGCACTTGCAAACAGTCTGATCTGCCACGAGCTTAGTCACTAGTTTGCCCACCTGAAATGCAACATATATGCCAGTGGATGATGATTGCAGTCCACGACTATGGAGGTCGTACAACATTTCAACTGGCCAGCCTAATAGGTAAGCACTGCCATCGTCCACTCGGTGCACAGCTTGCAGCACATAAGGCTTGTTACTAAGCACAAGTACGTTGTTTGGAAAACAAGGAGAGTAAAATTTACCATTCTTAGTAAACGTCAGCTCATTGTTATAAAAGCACAAATGTCATGCACAAAGAAGTGGATTTCTCAGCAGACTGCGCAGCCATTTCCATAACCTGCGCATGAGTTGCGCCTTGGGGTTAACAGTGTTATGCAGTATACGCTTAAGCAAAAGTATGTATGAATCAAACGAAAGAGCAAAGTTATCCAACCGTCCGTGTTGTTTAACATCCTGCACTAAATGCGCTAGGGAATGTACGTTGTACGTCATTTCCTCTGCACAGTATAGATGAAAATAATTTATCACAAAGAATCAATGCATCATCTGCGACTTCTGGGTGAGTTGCGACAAGCCCAGGGTCGCCTAGAAGGTAAACAACTGCATGTACATCCACGGATTCGCAGCAAAACCGTGTCATTATGCGCTGAAGCAGTGCAGGATATGCATATAATAAAAACCGTCGAAACTTTGTTGCTATACAGCGACGATAAATGCCCACACTCCGACAAGGTAAAATGCAATCTCTTTTCCAGCAAGAACAAAGCCCCCGCATAATCTCATTCAACCTTTCAATGCGCTCCCCTTTGACAAAGTATTGTGTCCTCAGGAGTGCGGCTTAGCAGCTTCATAGGTGGCGCCACGCGAGTCAAAAGACATCCCACCGGACGAGAAGTATATTTGCGAAACACCGAACAGGCCGACGTGGGTGTGAAAATACACCGTAACAGTTCAAATCACGGCTGTGTGCTAACTTGAATTAGTGGATCTCAAAGAATCACGGAACTGGTGAGTGGTATGAAACAAGCGATAGTAACAATTGTTCTGCAACACAGGAAAGCAATAGTCCGCTTGTATCTGAGAGTGCTCGGATACCAGGCACACGGTTACTTGGAGAAATTGCGCACTTACCCTCCCGTACAAGTAAATTTTGTTCGTTTCTGTGCGCACTGGACTTTGGTCTCTGTGAACTTCTGTTTTCCGTGCAAGTTACAAGCTTTGGCCTGAAGCATTTGCGCCAGTTCGATTTGATTCTCAGACAACGCAAGTTTCCTCGGAGCAGGCCGTTCGAGACCTAACGCCTTCCGCTTGTTGTACTAGTTACACCGGTATTTATATAGGTTTTCCTTCGGGGATCGACCTGTAAAGGTTGAACGCATCCCCTTATCCGTTGTGGCCTTAAGCGGTGTTCACTTCCAGTCCATTCCAAGAGTAACCTATCCTGTACGGTCGAGGCGCTTGGGTGCAGTACATAAAAATTCATTGAAAGCACCACCTTCGGAGTCACGTGTATCTAGGATCCTTGCAAACCGCGGTCGCAGTTGGTAGACACAACAAACCCATACTTGCCTACCAACGCGAAGATCGTACATTAGTTTGCCACGTCGTTCCACGCCTTGACCTGGTATCCAGCTTATTCGTTGCTATCGACGAGGGGCAGCAAACAATGCGTTTCCAGCGCTGCAGTTGCTGCGCCGTGCTCTGTACAGTCTGTTGTACTGAGCTGCTATATCGGAATTCGTACGACGTATCGATGGGCATTTTGGAGCCGTCATACCTAAGGTGGTTCTTAGTCTTCGACCCATGGGAGCTTCAGCGCGTGACTTCACATCTGGTGCATTGGGATTCGGAGTTACACGGTAATTCAATAAGAATCTTTCCAATCTTTCATCCAGAGTTCCCTTGCCTTTCGATTGTAACAATGCACGTTTTAGGGTGTCGATATAACTTTTTATTTGCCCATTTGATTGGGGACGATCCAATGCAGTCCTTGTGCGTTGGATTCCACGGTGTGCGTAAACCTCAGCGAATTAATTGTGTGTTAACTGTAATCCGTTGTCCGATACGGTTTTTTCCGGCAGACCATACTGACTGAAATCACGCATCAGCGCAAGGATCGTGCTGTTTGCGGATGTGTTTCGCCTCACAATAACCTCAGACCACTTATTGTAAGCGTCAACAAGTATGAGAAAGTAATTCCCCTCAACTTATCCTACCCCACCTACATGTATCAACCACCGCGGTGATTCGGGAACGGGTCAAGGTTACAATGTTGTCCGCGCCGGTAACTTAGAAACCCTGCAGCTTTCAGCACAGGAGCATCCAATGTCTTCTATTTGACTATCCATCACGGGCTGAAACACGTAACTTCGCTCAAGTGCATTCAGGCGGGCGATTCCAGTGTGACCCTCATGCAACTGCCTCAGTACGCGTTGCGTGAGTGCTTCGTGAATGACAAGGCGACCCGCGAAAAATAGACAGGCATCGACTTTGAACAAAGTGTCTCGTCGCGTAAAAACTCTACAAGAGCTTCGTCAGGGCATTGCTTTGGCCAGCCTTGCCTCGTATAAGTCAATACTTGCTGTAGCAATGCGCCTTGGTTCGTGGCTTGCTGAACCGTTCTTGCGTTTACTGGAAAGGTATTCACGGCATCGAGTATCATGCAGCTGGTGTCCGTGTTGGTTAAATAAATAAATAAATAAATGGTGTATTCTCGGGAAAACGAGGCACACCTGTAAATGCGCGATCAAATATGCATACATGCATAGCTTCTTTGGAATAGTAAAACATTTCGGTATAATGAAATGTATAACAGAATAGGTGTAGTCCTTAGGGTTGAGCATTTTGTCAGGTAATAGTCAGACCAAGAAACATGATGTCGCCAGGGCGCGTAAAAATAAGCCATAACTGTTGTTTCAAGATACAAGTTAGGCGTGAAATCGCCATGTACTAACACAAGAGCACAGGAGCCCAAACCAAGTTTTGGTGCAATCAATGAATATTATGAGCTCGGAATGTTCTGTGCTCCATCAAAGCATTCTTCAAAGTAAAATCAGCTGCACAGGTTGTATGTAGAAGCGAGGACTGCGACAGCGCGAAATGTGCAGCTGTGACGTTATTCAATGGCGAGTCACATCCACCACGTTGCAGTGTTGTTAAGCGAACATTTGTGGCTGTTCATAGGGAGAAGGCTTGCCAGGCGAAAACCCACCACGTCCTGGAACACTGCAGTAGCTGCCGTTGAACAGTATTGCTGACCGGCTATACACCGTACAGACCGAATTAGCACTCTATTATTCGCAGTCGTTTGGTAGCCAACGTATTTCTTGGTTGACCGATTGGCTTGGTAGTGTATCGGCAGTAGCCGTTGGAACCGGTCAATGATGCGAAAGAGTCGAACAGTCGAATGATAAGGGTGCAGGTGCGTGGAAATGTTAACCGAAGCTGGCATTTTCCGTTACATACTTGTTTGGTTTGTAAATCGTGTCCAGTTATCCACGTTGAACCTGTCATAGGGATGGTGAGTTGTTCCTTGCGGCTAAAAACGTACACAACAGGCAAAATCGTCATTGCGTTGTCCAGTGCGGGCTCTTTACGGGTTTCTAACTCCGCAAAACGGAATCGGAATTCCTTTAAACGTATGTGAGTGTAATTGTCTCCCTGGTCAATGAAAACTCCATGAAAGGCCATCGGAAAGCCATTTATACGAGAGGAAACTGTCTGTGAAATGACATCAGAAAGGCTCCAGGTGAATGGAGCATCGGAGTGTTCTTTCGGAAATGCATGGCACCAATACCAGTTGTTTGAATGCCGGAGAGAATGAACAAAGCTAACCGAGGTAATCAAGCCAGCATTGTTTGTCTTCCGTTGTGGAATAGAGGATCCACGTAGATAGTTCAGGTGAGTGAATTGTGATACTGATTACGAGGCGAGCTATACGCCTTTGTTTAGACCCCGTGAAAGTGGCGTCTCCAGAATGGCGGAAAGAGCTCCATTTGAAACGATGAGTGGGTTCTTGCTCTCCCGGAGAAAGGAACAAGTGTTTAAGCTAACTGGCTATTGAGAATGAGTCGACCAGCCCCAGTGCATAACCCTTCTTGTTTTGACCGATGAAACTGGAAATCTCTGAAAAACGGGTAACGGACAAGAGGCATCCAAACAGCCAGGCAGCAATGGATCAAGAAGCACTATCGAAAGACTGATGGCGCGGAACAGTGCATATGATACATTAAAATCTATGTAATTATGCTTAGTATACCTGATCTGCAAGCGCGTTCTATACATCACGTCGCTGGTGTGGCTCAGACCACAACTACTACGTAGGAAGAAGGTTCTACACGCCTAGGGTCAAGAGACGGACATAACAAAGCGTGTTTACAGAATTAAGCGAATAACACTATTGTTGGAGAGGAACGATAAAAGGACGATGATGACAGCAGTCCGAATGCGAGAGGCACCATAGGTGAAACTATGGCGAACTAGGTTGAGACCGAGTGCGGGAGCACCAGTATGTAAAGCAGCGTTCCGAGGGGAAAAGGAAATTCAAAGCATCTGCAAGGAGAGGGAGAATGCGGACGGCAATGCGAAGAGTAATTCGTGAGAGTAATTACGCTAAAGCGCTCATGATTCCACTGTCCAAAAGCCGTCAGAATCTGGAGAAAACGGTCACGGGGGGCCAAAACTGCCATGCATTGGGACGCTTTATCCCAAGTACGGTCACACTAGCAGGCAAATGCGAACCTACGGTAAAGAGCAGTGGCATATGAATGGAGGCAAGGTAAGCATACTGATGGAAGCACTAGTCAAGATACACTTAGCAATGTTCCTAGTGTCGCCAGTAATCAAGTGCGAGGTCGGAGCGGAGGAGACCACACACACACGAGGATAAGGTGCTTCGGCGCAGTGAGTGTAAGCCGTGGGAATAAAAATGGCGCGCAATAACAGAGAAGGCGATGGCTAAGAAAATAAAAGCAACGGGGGTCTAGACGCAAGTGGAAGTGAGCGAAGTCGCTGCCAGACTATGGTCGGAAATGGCACGGACATCTGGGAGTAATAGAGGACAGAAGAACGTTTAGATAAGAATAGATTAGTCGGCGCACTGAGACTGGGTCGGACAACTGTAGTGAGAACAACTTTGGGGTCAGCGAAAATAGGCAGGTTAAATATCAACGAGGCTATAGTATAGAGGTGCTGAGGTCCGGCAAGCCATTCGAAGTGAGGGAAACCGAGCAGACGACACTTGATTAATCAGTACATTGAGATTGAGTCGTACAGATAAAATGGAAAGAAAATAGAGAAGATCAGCAGTAAAGGGTAGGAAAGAGAGAAAAGAGGCTGTTTTGACATTGGATGGGTAAGTGCAGCAGATACTTGAAGTAATAGAAACAGCACTGCAACTGCAGAGTCTAGACCGTTAACATCCCGGTGGACGGGAAAAGGTCACAGAGAAGCAGACTAGTTAGATGAGGCTAAGTTAAGGAAGAGCACTATGATTTGGCTGCCCGTTTGAAGACTTGAAAATAAAGAACGCTGCAAGGAGATGAAAGTCAGGATGAAAAGGTTTTACTGCTGAAGGTGAGGTTCGAGATAAGAATGGTTTATGGATAAAGCCTTGAAAAGTCCGCGAGGTTCTCCAAATGATGTAAGCTGAAACATTACGTCAACCGAACCAAGAGAGGTAATAGGAAAAAAGCTATAACAGTAAGAAGTGAACAAGTCAAGCAAGTTCTAGAAGTTGGAAAACATGGTGTTGAGAATGTGGAGCAAATATCGCTAATTCTGGGTAGCATGGAGGAAGTCAGAGAGAAATGGACTAGTCAAGTAAGACTAGACCCAGAGCAGGGTAGTGAGAGCTGGTCCTCCGATGGAAAAAGATTGAGAACATAGATCATGATAAGAAAAGTTTAGGAACGGGAAGAGGAAAGTTTATTGATAAAGAGTGGAGGAGCCCACGAGGCTTTCCCAGTGATGTAAACAAAAAGTTGGGTCAACTTAACCAAAGTTTGTAACGTCGAAGAACTCTGAGTGAAGTCGGATAAAAAGTGGCCGATCTGGCGAGACTGGATTAGTCGGCGCGTAGAAATGGCACGTACAATAACGGCAGGAAAAGGAGCTGTAACAATAGAAGGCGAACGAGTCTAGCAGCCTCATGGGGTAGGGGAACAAGGGCGTTGAGTCTGCATAGCGTATACCGCCCAAGTCTGGTTGGCATAGGAGCAGCCAGAGAGAAAGCAACTGATCAGCGGGACTAGATCACTGCAGGGCAGTGAGACCTGGCTTTCCAGTTGAAGAAGAAGTGAAACCGGAGTTTGTTAAAAATAAATTAGCAATAACGGCGTCCTCAGGGTTATGTCGACTAGTACCGATTAATCTGGGCAGGGCATTCGCTTGCTCAATATAGTCAGTTGACGAATACCTTATGTTGAAATCGTATCCCAAGAGCAAGGCGGCCCATCTCTGACGTGCTCTGGCAGCGTAAGCCGGAATACCCCTTGTGGGTCCAAAGCTAACGAGCAAGGGTTTGTGCTCCGTCACTAATGTAAAACGCCGACGGTAAATCATTTTTTAGAATTTCTGAATGGCGAAGGCAATAGCGAGAGCTACTTTCTTGATTTGGCTGCGGTTCTTCTCATAGGTGGTCAGGGCTCTGCCATATGCGTCACAGCCTTTTCTGAACAGTTTGGAAAGCGGTGTGAAATAACTGCACCAATTCCAAAGCTCGAAGCCTCAGTAGCCAGGATGATATCCAGATTCGGATTGCAGTGAGTAAGCAATAGGTTTGACTTCAGCAGAGATTTAACTTTCTCGAATGCCAGTTGACACTGTCCGGACCATTTATATTCAACATCTTTCATCAGTAGATGATTCAAGGGTTGGCGTAGACGATGCACGGCTGTCAAAAACTCGCTATAACGACTCACCATTTCGAGGAATGATCTCAGAGATGTGACGTCCGTTGGTGTAGGCAGTCGATCTATTACCTCAATGTCCTCGGGGTCATGGTATCAGCATCGTTCATTAATCATGGATCCCAGGAACGTAATGGATTTCAAAAATAGGTTGCATTTGTCTGGGCGTAAATGAAATTCGTATCATCACGTCATCCAGTCGTTGACGTAATTCTTCATGTGTGGTGCCCATTATGACGACGTCATACAGATAGGCAGCAGCTCTACGTACCTTAGTCAACAGGGCATCCATGACTTGCGGAAAAATTGCGGGTGCGGTTTTAACTTCAAATGACAGACGATTGTATTGGTACAAAACACGATGAGTGCGGATTGTGAGTGACTTTCTGCTTTCGGGTTTAACTTCTACTTGTAAATAAGCATCCGCAGAGCGGTCGCAAAATATTTACCACCAGTCAGCTTCGCAAACAGGTCGTCAGGAAGTGGAAGTTGCTACTGATGTGGTTGCACCGCATCCTTCAGACCAGTTGAAAAATCTGCACACAAGCGAATAGTATCGTTTGACTTCTTAATTACGACGATTGGGGAAGCCCATGGTGAGAAGCTTATTGATTGAATCACGCCAATTTGCTGTAATTGGTAAAGCTCGTGTGCCAAAGTACTTGTGATGCATAGGAGACCGAGCGCCTGCGTCGAAACACTGATGCAGCACCAGGTAACAGAGCAAGCTTTACCTACTTTTTACTACAATGTCTAAGTACATGAGGAAAACACAAGCACATTTTGCTTGAAACTGTTCAGAAATGGTGTTACTTGGAATAGTTGATATGAATGTACCATACACCATGACGTTTGTAGCAGAACACACATTATTCAATGGTACATTGAGCAAATGCTATTTATCAATCCAAGCAATGCCGAGAAGATTAAGGTTGATACAAGAAACTAAGTAGATGATTTCACGGAGGCTCATATCTTTAAATTTAATGTCACCGGTGAACACACCATCTAACTTCATTGGTGCGGCGGATGCACTTTGGGCAGTCAGATTGGCGTGCCTTATGAAGGGTTTGCCAAGTCGCGTCCATGATGAACGAGAAATGATGATAATGTCCGATGCGGTAGCTATTCGCAAAATATGGGAACATTTTTAATTTTGACTGCGATGTACTTCTTTTGCCTGACAATTCTGTGCAACAGGTCGCGAGAACTACTTTAGTCTGCTCCCTGAAACGACGTCTCTTGGAAATTAGAGTTCGTGTACAAGTTTGGAGTAGACACGAGCCTGGAATGATACGTTTTACGACATTGTTGCTTTGTGACCCAGAATTTTGATCTTCTGACAGTGACGCTTCTTGTAAGTACAGAATCGCATAAAAGGCCAACCACTACAGTCCCAGCACGAGATCGAGGTTTCTGCTTGGGTCCCACATGGCTCACAATTTTACCTCGAACAGCCGTGCGGTAAACCTGTGGTTAACTCCTGGAGTCAGCATTTTCAATCATCTTGGTATCGTGCTTTAAGTTAATCAGTCTCTGGCGTTCAGTAGCAAGTCCTGTAACGTCAAGTGGGGTTCCTGCTCCAAGGTGTGTAGGATGCGCGTGCGCACATCAGCATCGGCATCACACTGAAGATTGTAAGGAAGTATGAGACGTTTGAACCGGTCAGGTGCCATCGTACCAAGTTTATAACGTTCACACACTCGGTTTACAACCCCGACATGTGTTATAAAATCATGGCTATCAACTTTGAGCAACTTTAAATAATTATAGCGGATACTGAAAAAGGATGCTAGCTCACCAAAAATAGATGTCAGAATTTGCATCACATCGAGGCGGAAAGCTCTTGCATTTTTAGGTACCACTAACTTGGTATAGTGTTCATGCTCAACTGCACCAACTTTACGCAGCAACAATCCAACTTCCCTGCATAATCTTGCGCCCTCAACTCAACACGGATAATATCTTCAAGTTTCTTGAACCGGGCATCAAAAGTTACTCCCGTTGCTCCATAGGTAACGAACTCTGTGCTTGCTATCGTTACCGCGTCTACTGAAGATCGCGGGCCAGCGGCTTAGTGCTCTCATTGAACGTTCAGATTCTGAGCGACTACCTCGAACAATTGCTTCTAGGATTTCTCGAAATAGAGCTGCTGCTGATGCATAAGCTGATGCATCTGCTTAAATAAAATGGATGTTATTGCGCAAAACCTTCGTCGCCAGAATTTGTTGCGTCCTCAGGGGTGCGACGTAGTAGAGTCCTAGGTGGCACCTCGCGAGTCAAAAGACAACCCACCGGACGAGAAGTATATTTGCGAAACACCGAACAGGCCGACGTGGGTGTGAAAATACACCGTAACAGTTCAAATCACGGCTGTGTGCTAACTTGAATTAGTGGATCTCAAAGAATCACGGAACTGGTGAGTGGTATGAAACAAGCGATAGTAACAATTGTTCTGCAACACAGGAAAGCAATAGTTCGCTTGTATCTGAGAGTGCTCGGATACCAGGCACACGGTTACTTGGAGAAATTGCGCACTTACCCTCCCGTACAAGTAAATTTTGTTCGTTTCTGTGCGCACTGGACTTTGGTCTCTGTGAACTTCTGTTTTCCGTGCAAGTTACAAGCTTTGGCCTGAAGCATTTGCGCCAGTTCGATTTGATTCTCAGACAACGCAAGTTTTCTCGGAGCAGGCAGTTCCAGCCCTAACACAAAGCATTACCACTTTGCGCTTGGCTTCGTCCATAACGAAATCATGCGAAGCATAACACCTAAGCACACAGCGTGCATGTAAATTGTTGGAGAGCTAGCAACCATATCTGTTGAAAGCGACTCAAATAGCTATAGTTCCGGTCGCCTAGACAAGCAAAACGATGCATTAGTTTGCGGACGACAATCAGTTTGTGGCAAAGTCACTTTTCGGTGCAGATACCTGCCCAGTTACACGCACTTGTTACTACTACCATGGCCGGAATGCATTTTGGTTCTTTTAACAAGGGCGCGCGCAGGTACGCCACAAATGACATCGGATAAGTGCAACAAGGTGCGTGCTGTATGGCAAGGTAAGAGCACACCGATGGACCAAACATCCAACAATTCATGTATAATGGGAGCCAGGAATTCCTGTGCACTTTGCGGCTTTCCTGAACCACTATACAGACCAACAAAGAAAATGGCTGGCGCAATTGAGATTATCACCCTGTACAAAATGGGCCGTCTGTAAAGTGGAGGAGCTGAAGGGTCTAAAGTCAGCTGCGTGTAATTGAATGCAAAGAACAGTTTTTAGAGGAGTGCACTTTCCGCGCAGTATAGTACAAAGCCCAACTTGTAATCCCATGTGTCCGTACGTCCCAGGAGACATAGAGATGGTTTCGGTATCCCTTGAAATTCGCCTCAGCGTTCTGTAGTCTTCCGGCAATGCAGGTAGGAACGGCCTAAGCAAAAGTGATAATCTATTTACTGAAACTGCATTTGGCCAGCTGCTCCAATTCCATTCGCGTAATAAGTGCCCAACATCGTCCTCTTGTGTTTGGTGCGACGGAAGCGTATCCATGGGAAACACAATTTCTCCTGTTAGTGCATTATCTAAACCTAAACATATATACATTAACCTGTAAACAGAACGCGTATGGTCGAGACCGCGTCATCATCAGGTGCTACTAAGGCAACTGCTAGCGATTCAGAGTCAAAATCAACAGGGAGCACATTATATACACGTAACCTGAACTGTTAACAGTTTTTACCTCCGGACGTAGTTAAAAGAGCAGTGGTATTTGTGATAACATCGAAAAAACTCCTGATTCCTAAGTAAGTCTAACTGCTGTCGACCAACTCTTTTACAAGTTTGCTTAGATGGTAAAATACACAAACAAATACGGTATATTTGTTGAGCATACTTAAAGCTGAAGAATATTCACATGTAAATCTACCACCGACGCTCAGCAAACTTACTATGAAAATGACCGGATCTATGTGTTTTGGAAACTTGTCTCCAAGGCAAGCTTGCCGGACGGGGACTCTCACATCTGAGATTTGCCTAGCTGCGGGTTCGGTTCGATAGGTATGCTAGGCCAACTGGAGAGGTTGCCATTAGATGGCGGTATGTATATATATATATATAGTATATACATGTATGTATGTATGTATGTTTTGTATTGAAGAAGGTTAATGTGGTTCTCATAGTTATTTGTTCAGGTCAGGTCAGGTCAGGTTAGGTCAGTTCAGATGGACGATAGAGGCCTCCGCCTAACGAGCGTCCAGTTCTTGTGCCGGTAATTGAAGCGACCCCCGGCACTTCGACGTTGGATTGTCTCTTCTTGCTTCTGCAATGGAATGAAGCAAGAACAAGAGCAACCTCTGCACTTTCATATGCCAGCATCAAAATACACTACATATTAAAGTACAACTACAATATTTCTGGAAAAAGGATGGACCAACAATTGTCTAAGCCCCTTTTGAAGGCTTCTACTGTCTCAGACTCCACTAAACCAGAAGGGAGTTTATTACAGTAGTTAACTACCCGGTTCGTAAAAAACTTTGCCCTGATGTCCAAACGAGCTCTGTGATGTTTGAGCCTCAGGCGATGCCCGCGCAGATGGTCTGACGTAGCCAGTTCAAACAGATGGGTGGAACTAATACCACTAAGTCCCTTAATGATCTTAAAAGTCTCTATCAAATCCCCTCTCAACCTACGCCGTTCCAGGGAAAATAATCCTAAGCTACTTAGACGATCTTCATAAGACTTCCCTCGTTGACCTTCAATCATACTGGTCGCAAGTTTCTGAATCTTTTCCATACAAGTGATGTCACTACGGAGGTACGGTGACCAGGCTTGAACGCAATACTCCAGATGTGGCCTGACCACTGCTTTATATAAGGGCAAGAATACTTCTGCTTTAGTGTTACTCAGCGCCCTCCTAAGACGAAATAATTCGTGTCGTGCTTTATTGGCAGTATGGCGACACTGTGCCGAAGGCTTAAAATTGTTCGCTACGATGACACCTAGATCACGGGCTTCGTCAGCGCTCCGCAATGATAGAAATCCCACAGGAGACTGAACTGCAATTCCGCTACGACTACTAGTCAATAGTTGACATTTGTTGGCATTTAGAGGTAGGTCCCATTGACTTGACCAATTCACCACAGTGAGGATGTCCTTAGCCAATGTCACACGGTTTCCCCTACTGACCAGCTTCAAGTCATCTGCGAAGATGTAGCAGGGGTCCTCAAGAAGAGGCGCCGGGTCATTTATAAACATAAGAAATAGCAATGGACCCAGAACCGAACCTTGAGGGACACCACTGTAGGCATGACCAACACTAGAACTCGCTTCTCCAATGCTGACTCTAAATGTCCTTCAACGTAAGAATTCAGAGAGCCATAGTAGTAGTTGAGGATGTAATCCAAACCATGTCAGCTTCTCAATTAAAAATCGATGATTCACGGAGTCAAAGGCTTTACTGAAGTCTAAATAGCACACCTCTACCGATATCCCACCATCAAGACAACGGGTAATCTCGTCCAAAAAGCACAATAAATTGGTAAGACAAGACTTTTTTTGGGAAAGCCATGCTGTTCCACTCTAATTAGATTGTGCTCAGTCAAGTGCTCACAGATCCTGTTCCTTATAAGCTTTTACAAGCATTTCAGCATGATGCTGGTCAAACTAACAGGTCTATAGTTAAGAGGCACCGACTTAGAACCCCCCTTGTGGATGGCAACAATAGTCGCCTCCTTCCAATCACGTGGCAGCTTGCCTTCTTGAAGAGACTGGTTGAATAACTCCACTACGGGATACTGGAGGATATCAGCCAGAGGCTTAACTATGGCGGGATGTACTCTGTCAGGACCGGCTGATTTATAAGGGTTCAAGTTGGCCAGTACTGTGAAGACCTCTGACACATTGAGAATAATTTCCCGCATTGTGTAGCTAGTTGAGCAGTGCGGTAGTGATGGCAAGGCTGACCCACTATCCTTCCGATGCAGGCTTTGGTAGACACGTAGCAGAACTTCTACTTTATCGACGTCGTCTACAGCCTGGGTACCGTCCTCCATGCTTAGGCAGCCGACCACCTCTCTTAAGGAAGCCTTTGACTGGACGTAACTGTAATAACACCTGGGATTAGTTTTCGCAATTCTAGCCAACCTAAGCTCATATGCGTACTTCACCTGCCGCTGTAGCTTAATAGCCATGTTTCGACACCTTTTGTACTGCAGCCAGCGTCGAAAGCCCCGGCTTTCTTGATATTTTCTCCACTCAGCATTGCGCCTCTTTATCGCTCTATCAATTTTTCTTCTCCACCATCGGGGTTTCCCAAGATGTCTCCTAGGGCGAAGAGGAGCAAATTCATTCAGCAACTGTACAAGTCCACTTTTAAGTAGAAGCCACCTCTGTTCCAAAGTGGCCTTGTCCTGTTCAGGGACCCAAGTGATTTGAAGGGCTCGATCCCGCAATTTCGTAAAATCAATACGATTTAAATCTCTTCCCATTCGACGGTTCTCTGCAAGCCTCGGTGTGTCCAGAGAAAAGGTCAAAACACAACGATCACTCTTACCTATTGGTGGCTCCACGCATAGGTCAATTAAGTTGCCATGTGTGGCGATCACGATATCAAGGGTTGAAGAGGTACTCCAAGTACGACTTCTAGTCGGGACATTGACGTATTGCTCGAAGGCATTTACGTGCATCCAATCTACTAGTTCCTTCTCTAAAGTACCCACTCTGTTTTCAGCATGCTGCCAATCAGCATGCGGAAGGTTTAGGTCACCGACGATCAGAAAATTAGGTGCGGCTATTGCCGCCTGTCTTAGTAACATACCAAGATCCCTGTCCTCTTCTCGGGTAGACGATGGGCTACGATAAACACATACTATAATCTCCAATTTACCCCATGCTCTTAGATAGCAGGAAACCGCCTGAACATTAGCAGAACTCATGGTAAATGGAGCCTCCCAGTGTTTATTTTGGCACCTTATAAGCAAGAGTACTCCTCCACCGGTCTGATACCCGGGCCTGTCAGCCCTGTAGCACGCAAAGTCTATAAGCAGATCACCAATAAAGTCATCTGAAGAGAGCCAGGACTCGGACACAGCGGCCACATCAACATGCTCACAACGTGTCACTAATTCCCCCCATTTGTTACGCACACTACAACAGTTAGTGTGCCACACGCTTAGTCTCTCCGAACGCGGTTGTTTCCCCTCGGACGTAGAGCCCGAGGGGATAACCCGTTTTGTTGTACCATTTCATTTCGATCAGCTGCCTAAGTCGATGAATCAACGCTGGGCTGCTGTAACGCATTACGGGATAATCCCTTTCCTGGCTTTGCCCGCCTGGGCTTGCTGGATAAACTCCCGATGGGTTTCCTCCCATTTACCTGAGTCGACCTAACAGCAGTGCACTTCGGATTATCTGTACGGTCCAATTTAGGTGTGGCAAGTTTTTCATTTATACTATCATTTTGTGAAAAGGGAATACCACCCATGGACTTTGGTGCCACTACTGTCGAGCATGAGGCCTCGATTGTTTTTGAACGCACCGGCTGAAGTCCCATTACCACACCTTCACTGCCCTCTTCCGCCATAGATGTGTGATTCACATTTCCATCAAGAGCAAGTTTCTCCACAACCGAATGCAGGCCAGGAGTTATCTCGCTGGCGTCTTGTGAAAGGGTTTGTCCAGACAAGCTGCCTGCTCTTGCCACAGGAGAGCAAACGCTAGAGTTTTTCTTAGGTGTCTGCATAATGTGAAGCTCAGTACCATGAATTCCAACGTGTGAGACCGCAGATTCGTCATCCAAGCTGGTAATAGTATCTTCTAACCGGCTCAGCCGAGAGGCTTTAGCCTTCGAAGTTAGTGTGTCCGGTGCTATTTGATACCGACCATTTGTCTGACTTGCAACCAATCCAGCCCTGTTAAGTAGAAGGTCCCGGTGTATAGGGTTCCGAAACTCAACCAGGATAGGCCTTGCATAACATTGGTGGCGGAGCATACTTGTTTCTCTCCAGCTGCCAACACGATGTACTCTCTTGATACCAACGTATAACGGTATTCCGGCTATACGAAGGATATCCTGCACTCGCCTTCTGTCTAGGTCCCGTCGAGTTCTGGTTTCTCGTATGACTGGCTCCTCCCTATTGTAGATAAGAACGTTTCGTTTTCTACCCATAGCAAGTTCAGCACTTCGCAAGTAACATTCCAATGAAGACTGCAACTCTTCAACTTTTGAACGCAATGTCTCAATTAGCAAGCTCTGGTCACGAATCGACTTCTCGGCACTGTCTAGTCTATGCACACAGTTCCTACTAGCAGACTCATGCACATCTGAGACATGAGTAACTGAATCAAAAGTCCGATCATGTATCAATCGAGAACCAATGTCTGCTAAGCACACGCAGTGGAAGCAAATCCACTTTAATTGGGAATGTCGGGCATAAAGATCAATAGAGTCCTGGTCTAATCTAGAGCAGTTGTTATGGTACCATAACAAGCATCTGTCGCACTGGATTCCCTCTTTGACCTCAACGCCACAAGTGTGCTCACCACATTTATAGCCAGCCACCGATGTCATTACAAATAGCACGTAACAGCTCCGTATAGAATCATCAAGATAGGTAGTTTGGTTGGATTAACTGACCAAACTAATGCAGGTATGACGGCTTAAGATGAATAAGTAGTCAAAACAAGTTAATACAAAAGAGAATACAACAATATTGAATAAAAATATAAACACAGCGAAGTAACACGACCAAAAAAACAAAAAGAGAAGCAACACTGGGACAAACTCACGCGGTTACCAAAGATCCAAGATATCCTGGATCAATATTTGATGGAGCAGAGTAAAGATTTCCCACTCAGTCAGTTTAGATCACGCTTCCAAGCCAAATTTGAAGGTAGAAACTTCAAGATAGAGCTTTTTCAAAATTTCAAAGATATCCAAGATATCTTGGATCAGAGGAAATTCGACAATCATCAAATTTCGTTTCAAGTGTTTATTCAAACACTGTTTTCCACGTTATTTCAGCTAAAAATCTCGATCAGTATGGCACGCCAAAAAATCGAGTTACCGCGTAGCACTCACAGGACAAGTTCAAGTTCAAGTTCCAAGTATTGGAAATCACTTGGCGCCGCATTTGTAACTGTTATCATGGTGGATGAATCTGGGATTTTATGTCTTTTGGTGCACACTATTATCGAAATCTTGATGAGGTTGGGTCCGATGTAAAGAATTTTGCAATTGTCACAGCATTTTGCAAGCAAACGGCTGTGACTGCACAGCATTATGAACGGCAAAAGTGGAAGGGGTTGCCAGATGTGTACCCGTACCGGTACATGCAGTATCCCTGTGTTCATGGCAGGCGTAGCAACGTTCCTGGGAAACTGTAAGTTGCTATTTTTACGGTATGATAAATGCTACACCGTTACAGGATGCTGGTTGCTTAGCCCATTTTCCTTTCATGTTGAATTTTACAAACGCGGTGAATTGCATTTGTGTCATTGTCCTGGTTTCCATTTTGGGAAGTCATGGCTATATCCACAGAACAGGCGGTTGACGGAGACGCGGGAGATAGAGGGGTTTCCCTGACGTCCGTGTTCAACTTGCCAGAAGACACAGGCAAGTTGTGAGATCCTCCAGCTATTTGTTCACTGTCGAATTTCAGTTTACCTGTTACCAACGCCGTTGTTAGTAACGAATCCTCAGACTGCGTGTTTGATTCGGCTGTTAGCGGTGGAGGGCAGCAGGTTTCTGCCATTGTCAAAAGAAGAAGAAAGAGGGTTAAAGAAGCGGCAAAACCCATGGCAGACATGGGACATCCGTCGGGCGCCCATCCCCCCTCCTGGAAACATCTACGACATTAGAGTCTACAAAAACGAGCACTGGACCGAAACCACCGGCGTTCATGGAGCGTTCGGAAAATGCTCCGCGTCGTGGAGACTAGTATACCGACTGTAGTGTTATTTTCAGAAACGCCACTGAGTCTTCTGCAGTTCTCCCAAAAGACCGTATGCTAGATGACCTTTAGTGGTTTAGAATATGGGTTACCGAGATCCTGCCTCCCGGCTTCCGCGGCGTGACTGTGCGCAAACTAACGAGACGCGGTAACTTGCCAACTGACAAGTCTCACCCTCGCTTGTTGCTATTTTTTCTGTGCACTCCGGTGGAGCGCCAAGCACTTCTGCGATTCGCCTTTAAGCTCCAGGGCACTAGTGTCATTGTGCACCTAGACCTCCCTTTGACGGATAGGCCGAAATTGCGGGAAGCTGTGTAAGATCTTAAAGCCCGCCGTGAAGCAGACTAAAGGTCTCCGCTTGGTAGGTTTTCGCGTGATGAGCCGGCGGTCCACTTCCGCCCTACCAGAGCCCGTTCTGGTAGCGCACTCACAATGTTAAATCACTTCAGGTGATCTTAATCAACGTGCGTAGCCTGCGAAACAAGCTGTGCGAAGTCGGCTACCTTGTCGACGACTGCCGTCCAGACGTTCGCGCATTCACTGAAACGTGGTTGTCCACCGACGTCACGGACAGTGAAGTGTGCTTGCCAGGCTACGCACTGCGCACCTACTGATCTGCTGCTTCCTTATGCACCTTAAAGGGATATCGGGAGGTTCGAAATGCCTGCAGACAGTATGTACGAAGTGCTCGTTTATAGCATGAAGTAGAGCTTGCTGGTATAGCCTCATCAAACCCGAAACGCTTCTTCGCTTGTCAAAAGGCGAAACCACATTAATTTGTGCATCCCAATGTTTGGCCTGGACGGCACTGCTATTGTCACGGATCACGAAAAAGCTTTTTTTCTCGGAGAACAGTATGCTGGGACTTATGTTCGAGAGTCACAATCGCCGCATATAAGTCTCCAGGCAAAAGGTCCTGAGGGCTCTCACTTGGAGGAGGTTTCTGTGACGGAGGCTCAAGTGCTCCGGCTTCTGAGGCAGTTAAATCCTATTAAAGCTGCCGTTTGGGATGCTATTCATCCCAAACTGTTGTACGAGTTAGCTGATGAACTTTGCCGCCGGATTACGCAACCTATTGTGAAGTCTCTACGAGGCTGCTCTCTACCTAAGAACTGGAAACAGGCTGTTTGTCCCATTTTTAAGAAAGGTGCTAAGCACCACCCTGATAATTATAGACCGTGCAGTTTAACGAGCGTGCTGGTCGAATTATTGGAAAAGCTCGTGAGGGACGATCTCGAAGAACACTTGAAAGCGATTGCTTGTTTACTCCTTCTCAGCACGGTTTTCGTAAGGGCTATTCTTGCCTTACTAACTTGTTAACCGCTCGTGAACACTGGGCCGAAGCCGTTGATTGCAGGAAGGCAGTGGTCGTGTTGTTTATTAACTTTTCAAAAGCTTTTCACACCGTTCCACATTCGCGCTTTTTGTACAAGCTGAATTCCTGTGGTATTTCCGGACCAGTCTTACGATTGCTTTCAGCTTTCCTAATCGGAAGGGAAATGTGTGTGTGTGGGTTCAAGCCCATCCTTCCGCTAATGTGTTCTCGGTGGCGAGACAAGCCGATTGGTCTACTGACCCTACGGAGGGCTCTGGATAGACTTTGGGACTGGTTATTTTCGTGGCAGTTGCCCGTTAGTTTAGCAAAATGTTCAGTTTTACGCGTTGATCCGAATGACCAGCCGACGCGTTGTTTGGTTGGTGGCAACGAGGTACCGCAAGTTCAACTCCAATCTGACCTCGTTGCTTTGCTGTCATCCTAATTTAAGTCCAGTGAACACTGGACGATAGCTGCTCGCAAAGATTTCAACATGTTGTGGATGATCCGCAGGTCACTCGGGATCATGACCACCAAAATGTTCGTTGGACTGTTTTCGGCTTTTGTAGGGCCGCACTTGCAATACTGCATCCTGGCTTGTCCTCCACATCTGGTTCGTGATAACATGGCAGTTGAACGAGTCCTGCGGTCAGGGCCAAAAATGGTGCACGAATTAAAGAAGCTGACGTACCCGGAGAGGCTACATAAGTTGGATGTGTTTTCCATTTATTGCAGGCGGCTTCGGGGCGACTTGGTCCCCACATATCGTATATTGATGGGTCAGATTGGTCCTGATTTGACTGGACTGTTTCGCCCAACTCCACTGCCAACATCAGCATCATCATCATTACACGTTAGCTGGAGGTGGAAAACACCTCAGTTATTGTGCCGCAATACAAGAGAAAAGAAAATGAAAACAGTGGCACGCCTGCTGAGTCCCCAGTAACGGATGGATATCGTTCCGGAGAGCTAACAGCTGGCTGCCGTAAAAGAGAATCGTATTATGCCTAACAGGTGAGATCGTGATTGGAAGGGGATACTAAACAGGAGGGGGAAGGACAAAGGAAATCACAACACAAACGCCATTGGGGCCGGCTCCTAGCCATATCAGAAAGCGTGCCCAACCAAACGTGTTCACCGTCCTTAGGACCCCAGCCAGGCAGTCGGGATGCACCAACCTAGGCCAACTTCGAAGTGAGGGTTTTCATTTCTCTCGACAAAGTCATCACTTGGCCTCCACTCCTCCTCTTCCAACCGCACCCACAACGCGCAAACAATGCACGTCGCGGGAGTCGGTGTGCTGGCATGCGCAACACGTGGCCCAGCCATCGGAGCCTATTGCGTGATATAATGGTGCTGAGCGGTTCACTCGATCTTCCTGCACAAAATACGCGACGCCGAACACGCTCATTGCTCACGCGGTGTTCCCACCAGACATGAGCTAAGCTGCGAAGGCAGCGATGATCGAATGTGACGAGCCTCTTCATGTCTGTCGACCTGATGGGTCAGGTTTCACAACCATATAGGAGAGTTGAACGGACGGCTGCGTTGTAAACTTTGCCCTTCAGGGCAAGAGTAATGTCCCGTCTGCGCCACAGGTGGCGGAGATTAGCAGAAGCACCTCGAGCTTTTGCTATACGGTTCGTAACCTCATCTTCAATCCCACGGGTGCTAATATAGCTGCCCAGGTACTTGAATTCCTGAACGACTTCCAGCAGATCACCACAAAGCGTTAGCGCAGGGTTGGGTCCCTGCCAATCTTGGAGAAGTACTTTGCATTTAGAGGGAGCATAGCATAGCCCAAAACGATTGACAGCCATTGCTAATCGGTCCAGTGCTCTTTGGCATGTTTGGGGGCTGTCACAGATTAGGGCAATATCGTCTGCGTACTCCAAGTCAAGAAGTCACTCACCAGGAAGTAGCTCCACACCGTCTAGGTCGTGTCCAGCGAACGCTGTTTCTATGACTTCATCAATAGCCAAGTTGAAGAGGAAAGGTGACAGCGGGCATCCTTGTCTCACACCGCTGGTGATACTGAAGGGTGGCGAGAGTTTGCCATAAACCCTCACCCTGCCCGAACTATGCGCGTACAGCGCTTTGATAATGTTTACATATTTATCAGGCACACCTTTCCTCAACAGACAGTCCCAAAGGGCACATCGATCGACTGAGTCGAAGGCAGCTTTTATGTCAAGAAACAAGACAATGGTGGGTCACCAATAAACATGGCGGTGCTCCAACACTTGCCGCAAGGTGAAGATGTGGTCGATGCAGCCCCGACCTCGACGAAATCCGGCTTGCTGTTCACGAATCCGGCTTTCACGAGTGCCAGTCAGTCTGTGGAGAATGACTCTCTACTGCCAACCCTTCGTGGCCATCCATTAAAGTTGCACAAACCCCGGTCTGACCGGGTTTGGGCAGTTTTCGCTTATCCCGTAGGGTTATAGGTTATGGGAACGCATTGCTTGCAGACGTCGTGATGGCACGCACGGTGAAAGAGTTCGAGCATCTACTTGACGTTCTCGGTAGGCGGTTTAAAGTCCCCCTTCATGTCTTAAACTTTTCTTCGTCTATTACGGCCTACCCTTCTTTCACTCATTTTAAGTTACATCATAATATTGCCTGCCATATTTGATAAGCTTTTCCTCTCTGTTTCCTCTCCTATACTGACACTACCGTTTTATTTATTCTTCACGTGGCCGGCACAGCGTGGACTGCTATTGCAGGGCACGTAGGCATTGTTTGGTTGACCATGTGATTCGTGTGTGTTCATTTGGCTTTTCTGTGGCACTTTAAGGCACCGGTTTCCCTGTTGGATCAACGTCGTTTTCGAAGGTGGGACATTCGCGGGATTTTCCTACTGTTCCGGTCCCACTTGAACTTCAACTTTATTGAGTGGTAGAGATCATTGACACTCGGGTTCGGCAGTCGGTCACGGTCAATAATTACTGGAGTAGAGAGGTGGTAGTAAGTAGTAGTAGTAGAGGAGTAGTAAGGTAATACTGTGGAACCCGCCTCAAAAGTTGCATGGAAATGATACTGCGCGGTAGAAGTAGGTTTCTCTACATTCTTTAAGCATTTCACGTAAGTGAACACGTCATCCCTGTTTTACTGATTGCACGACATTTCCTTGTTACCTAATTCTTGTCTTCGTAGGATTCATGATTTCACTTCGGAATACAAGGGGCCTTCTTTCACATAGTCGCATATGGAAGCAGACGGCCCTTACGGTTTGGCGGTCCGATTCTTCCGATCAAAGCTCACGTAGCACACTCGCAACATACTCCCTCATGCCGCCATGTTGCGTAGGATCCCCCGCCGACATCAACCCCAGCCGTAACCTACCTGCAACAACACAGAAATGGTAACGATGCCCAGTTTCAACGCGTGCAGCAGCCTTACCCAGCGTCTGCAGTCACACTGAGGCCACAGATTTTCACAGGCAGGTGCCTTGAATGCACACACTCTTCTTTCAACCCAGTTAACCTACTCACCACGTCCTCTTCAAGTCGCCCTGTTGTGTTGCATCCTCCGTGGACATCGCCACCAGCCGTAACACCTGTCATCATGATAACGCGTGTTTCTTTCATTCAGTAACCTACCAACAAAAACTGTAACAATTCCCGGATCCGTTGAATGCCACTGCCCCACCCAGCGTCCTCGGTAACACTGCAGCCTACGCTTTACACAGGCAAGCGATTTCAATGTATGTACTCTGATTTCATAGCACTTGTCACTTATGAGGTCCCTACGTGGTATTATTTTCCGTGGCTTCCCGATAGTAAGTATCTATTGCACGTGATTTTCCGAAATGTAACTGGTTGCCATTGCCCATGTCTGCATGAACGACTTCATGACCCTTCTCAGGTCCACCATTTGTGCTATAGCCTTGCCTTTCCCCTCTGCAAGCACCATCTATACACCGGACGGCTTTCAACGGTTGGAGCACTGGGACATAGGTGCATTAGGTGGATCCATAATCGTCCACCGAACAACGTACTGGACAGTCCACTTGGATACTGTGTGCAAGTGCTGTCGTAACCTATCTCTGGATTTTCAGACAGCGTAACAGCTACAATCCCGCTTTTCCGCTTCACTAACAAACTTTCTAGTTACGACTTATCACTCATAGCGCCATGCATTGGTCTTTACTAAACACATTTGAAAAGCAAAAACTGAACAGGAGATAGCCTATGCATCATTAACCGGTAAGTTACCTTCACCTACGCTGCAGTGACTCAATACTGCAAACGTAGACCAAACTTCATTTTTATTGATGTCTGGCATTGCATATGAACATTGACCAACGATACAAGAGGCATGCAGTGCATTCTCACAGCAGCCAGTGAGCGCGTTGTTTACGGCTATCAGTTTCGTTTGCAGTCTGCGGCCGCTGGTGTGATTTATCTCATCCGCCTGTCCACAAACCACTGCATTTCTTTGGTTCCGACGTGGCAGCAATGGTCACTATGCCATTTCCGAAATCAACTTCTGGACAAGGTAGGTGACAATGCCAGACCAAAAGTTTATCAATGGTGGAATTTGTACCTTCGAGGGGTCAGTCGCCCGTATGTACCCTCTTCTCCTGTTGATGGGTTGCACCGCAATGAAAAGTTATCAAACGTTTACCACCGAACTACGTTATATTTCATTTCCTGGTAATTGTGTCTAAAACTTTGATGACGTGAACCATAGACTCCACCATCGGGAGGTGCGCTACGTCGCTTCCATGTGATTGAGTAAGTCAACCCCGCGTTACATCTATGCATATTGCTTTCATGTGCGTCTACGGAATAAATTTCCATTAACCATTCCTCAGTGTTCGCGCGTTGTGGGTCAAGAGCGCCTCACGTGCTCCCCATGATGACGCGAATATTCGTAATCGGTACAGACGTCAGCGCTCCATTTGTCACGTTTTTGTTGCCATTTCAATATTGTCGCGATTACTCAGCATAACGCATTCAACGCAATTGCATACAATGACGGAAACAAATGAAAAGCCATGTGACTGCATTCCAGTTGTATCAGTAGCGTTAACAAAGCTCATTACTTACGTTCTTTTTCCGCAATGCCTAAGGTTACCTCTGTGACTTCCCTCCTGGCAACAATAATGCCTTCTATGCGACCTATATGCATTTCATAACCACTGGTTATGGAGGCGCGCTCCGCCTATAGCGCAGTCCTCTCCCGCGCCGATTATGCTGCCACCAACGTGCGACCTACGTAAACTTTTGTAATGTCAGTCAAGAACGCCTGAGACCGGTCATAGCTAATTCCATAGTGGCAGAATTGATGCAGCTGCCCTGGGAACAGTTAAAATCATTCCTGTTGGCGTGCAGATTCATTCTCTTTATTCCTTAGCAGTACTTACTATACCGCCGCTGCTACGCCATTATGGTATTGGTAACCGCCCGTATTTACGGACTATGTTTCCAACGCTGGCGAATATTCCGGTTCCCATAACGACACCAATGCTCTGCGACCAATATTGCACTACTAATAAAAAGCCCTCAAGACATGTGCAGCAAGTACATGAGGCTTCCCTAGAGCCCATATCATGGAACCCAATTAGCATAAGTGAAGGCCGTTCATGTAGGCTCCTGGCGCCCATAACATAACTGTCGCTGTAGGCCATAATTAGGCTTGCCTGTGGAACATACATAGGCTTACTAAGCGCCGTTCCTTTACCGCAGTGAAGTCAAAATATCTACCTGTTTAATGATCTCTATGACACTGCTGATATAGAACACATGATACTTTTCCATGCATCGCTCGTGCAACCAATCGCGGCCAACACTGGAAGGCGGTTCAGTGAACAAACAAATGCCACCCGTGAGGCAATCATTTGGCCATAATATGTACCCGTCACGTTCGCAAGAACATAATCCTACCTATAGTCTTGCGTATATATGTGGGTTACTTGTATGAAAACTTCGCAAAAAGGTTCATTGATTTTTCCCTTCTTCCTTTTGCCATCCTATTATTCCCTATGCTTCCTATAACTTCCGCATATACTGAGTCTGATAAATTTCCCTTAGTATTATTCATAAAACGGTATTAGCTTATTAATGAAATAAGTAATCTACTTACTTTACTCCTGACACCTTGCTATGCACCATTACAGATCCCGGTTAAACTCCATGAAAACTGACAGCCACATACTTAATTATTTACTCATTTCCGTACAGATAAGGTCACTTCTGTAATGAAAAGAATGTATACGTTGGCCCACTGACGGCCAGTTGCGGGGATTTGAATTAGGTAATCATAGCGGGGACTAATAACGTGCCGTCCCCTTTACTGGCATAGAACTGATGATCAGTGTTAACGTAACACGCCTACAAATGTATTTCTAGATAAGGATATAAGCATGGATGGATTGGAGGAGCAATACCATTTCTAATTACTTTAAAGTTGCAACATTAGAGTGCATATATTTGTTAGTAAATATGTGCATTCCCTTTCGGACAGCATTATGTATGCATAAATGTACGCTTTATTAACCTATATCCATATATATATTATATGTATATATATATGGGATTGAGGTAAATAATGCGTTCATTTAGGTATACATAATGCAGTCTGAAAGTAAATGCGTATATTTAATTACCAATATATGTATTCTAATTTTGCAACTTTATGTATATATATATATAAGGTTTCGTAAACCATTTATGTACCCTATGAAAACGCATTCCGCCGTTGTGAGCAATTACCCACCAAATATTACCAGGGACCGACATGCATTTTCGCTTCTCCTTCACTTTAGATCACTTAACTTACTGCTCCTCGGGCATTCATATATGCAACTGATGCTTTCGCGTTACTTTTCATTTATAAATACGCATTCCGTAACAAGTCCCATATGTAAATAGGTATGCACATATCGCATGGTTATTTGCCTATTCCTGCCACATCCGTTTACCCCGTTATTTACATGTCATTCTCACAGCCATTTCCGTTCTTGTCCACCTATTTCTCGAAGTACACCAACCATTCCGCCCAGTCGTTTCCAAAAATGGTAATCACCTAGGAGCATGTGAGGTAAGCAAAATATTCATTTCCCCTTCGATTTAAGTGTATCATCCTTCATGTACTCCCTTAAAGTGGTTATTCTCCATTTTCTGACTAACCAAGTGCACTATTTACTTATCCAATAGCACAAGTCCAATTTAGACCCATTTATGCAATTGGAAACTCCAAGCACTTGCTACCAAGGTTATGGTAAACTATGGTACTATAAAAGCTACAGGATCCCGATTCCTTTATACACCCGCTACTGGTTTATTTACAGTATTTACAAATTATTTCACTACATATCAGTATCCTAAGCCACCATTATACCCCCGGCTGTGACGGCTTATCTTTCCCCGCAAACCCGTTCCCGCCAGATGTGAGAGTCCTGGTCCCGACAGCACGCTCAAAAATTTCAATTTACCGCCAAGTACAGAGGACAATTGAAGAGCAAACATACATGATCAATGGAACCCAGTGGAGGTCGGTAAGTTATGTCATCAACAAAATCGAGTGACTTAGCGAATATAAGGTCTAAGACAGACGGTACTTTGGCTTCCATGTACCTAGTGGGGAGGTCAATAAACTGGTGCAAAGATACTTGGAGCGTGTAGCAGTCTGGAGATTCCCCGGTTTGCCTGTGTAAAATTCTAACCAAAATTCTATAATTGTACACCTAGGCAATCGGTGTGGTCCGTTGAACTGCTTGCTGAGTTCGAATGCTTTACTTGCTCATCGCCATTTTTGCTTGGCGCTCGTTTCGGTTGCAACGCGCAACTGCCCTGTGTGTTGTGCTTGATCCGTTCCCCTAGCTTGAGCGTCCACGGTGTGGTTCTTTTATAGATAGATAACAGGGAATCTTTTACTGTACCAATAAAAGTTTCCCTGCAACTCGATCTGTCTTCTGGAATCGCTCTCTGGGCTCCCGGAATAGGCAACCCTCTAAATTGGTGATCCCGGTTCCGGAACAATCTCAACGCCGGATATTTCGAACTTTTCTCCGGTGAGCTCGTTCCATTTATTTTTCATATGTTCCGGTTTTATTTTTGCATAAGGTAGCCTATTTTTTTGCGTCATTGTTTCACGGGTTTCACGGGTTTGCGCATAACGAGTAAGCGTAGCTTTTCGGTGGTTCTGCCTCGGGATCTTACGGCAAGGTCCTGATATTGTCGGTAGGTACCAGATGTTGTGGGTCTCGACGCAGTAGTGGTGTTCAGCACACGTATTCAGCGAGTTGACTGTGGGAACGTGGATACCTGGAACAAGAGAGTGGTGTAGGTAAATTCGGCAAAGTTGGATAGAAGCAAAATGATAGAAGCGCCGCGTGTTAGCTTGGCAAATGGCCAGATCTTAACAACGTGGAAGACCAGCGAGGTAAGAGCCAAGCGTTTAGGCGCTGTTTGAAGGCCTCCGTATTGGGCGCTGAGACAACAACTTCAGGGAGGGCGTTCCAAGCGAAGGCAATATGCACACTGAAACTGTTTCTTCGGCACAGAAGGCGACTGCTACGAGTCATCAGTTTGCGTGAGTGCCCTCGAAGATGGTCTGTACGGGCGCGGACCAACAATCCTGCGTTTGGGTGCCTGTTATTAGTCAGGACAAGCTTGCGACCGTGTAGTCAAACGTTCCCACAACTCAAAATAATGGGTTCAGATGCATAAAAACCATACCTTCGCAATGTAGATATGCAAAGGAGTAAAGCACGTTACAGCTATTTTTAAACATATTTAGCTGTTAGAAGTAAATTAGATTTTAACATAATCTACAAATCCTAATGTAACTCCGAATCGTGAGAACCTTACAGATTCCAAAGGATTTACAACGATTTTTCATGGGTGTGCCGGTTGGGAGGTTGAGTATAAATCAATATACTGAATAGTTTAATTGGGTTACGGTGGTTAATCATTTTTCCCGCTTCTAGCGTAAGCAGCCACTGTGGATTACTCTTGTACATTCCGACATATCTTCAAGGGTCCGTAGCTATACTTTTAATCGATCAATGCGGATCTGAAAGGTTTTCAGGTTGAAACGGTGACGTCGTTTATTTCTCTGAGCATTTAAACTGCGAAAGCTTAGCAAACGGAGACTGAACAGGTGCTACCGGAATTAGGCCCGTGCCGATATCTTCAGTTTGTGTGCGTGCGTAGCAAGTGCTCGAATGTTGCTGGAAAGCGGTAAATGTTGTGTATCTGCCTGATGAAAATATTGCAGCAGATACCGGTGCTACAATTGTCCAGCTTGGTTCTCAGCGGTGTTCAAGGGGAATGTTACCAGCTCGGAAACGCTTGTCTTCGCTATTCGGACCCTTTTCATGTAAAGAAGCCTTGGCTGTGTGCCAAAAATCGGCGGTTAACAGCGGAGCAGTAAACAATGGTAAGCATGGTAAGGAAGACGTTTCGTCGGACGCAAGAGGTGCGTGCATTTGTGAGTCTTCAATATAAAATTCGTTTGCCAAGACTCAATTTGTATGACATACAGCGGCGTCATCGTGTCGCTTGTTTTACGGAAGTGGAGGAGGTTTCGCAGCTGTTGCGAAGAAATGCTCAGGTTACAATTATGCATGAAGGAAATGAGATTCGGTACCCGCTTTTCGTCCCCTCGCCTTTGCTGGAATTGGTGGGCCAAAACGGGGAGGCAATTTTGGCGGCGCTCACATACCAGATCTATTACGGTGGTTATATCCTATGTCATTGTACTTTTGTGGACGTTAGCCGCCGTGGTATGAACTTATTTTATGCGTTTTTGCTCAATGAGACGGCAGCAACTTACCAAGAGGCAGTGAGAAGTATGCTGGAGTTGGCCCTCAGAGTTGCCCGTGCCCAAACTTTGGTCATGGACAAGGGCGCGGCGCATGTGAATGGGTTTCGCAATGCGTAGCCCACTGCCGACATAGTGTGCTGCCTTATACATATTATGCGCGAAATGCAGCTATGTTGTTCTCACCTTCTGTTCTGTAACACGAAAGATAAAGGGGCTTTGTTCAAGTTGCTGCGATCGTTGTTTTCTACGCAAGGTTGCGCGCATTATCCTCGGCTTATGGAGGGTATATCATTGCCCAGCGCGGAATGTTTCCAGTGCCTTGGTCGCACGTGGATCCCATGGGGCTTAGTTGGGTGACGCATTTGTTGGGCCACGTGGTGTTATTTGGATGTGACAGAACCACTCGCAGTGCAAATGAGAATAAGCATGTAAAAGAAAGTTTGTATGAGCGGCCCACTTTACTGCACCAATTTCAAGTAATAGTGGAACATTGCAGTGGCCCTTTGGATGAGAGGGAAACCGTCCTTGTAAGAGCTAAACCTAATATGTGCGCGGTTTAGCAGCGCTTAAGCAGTGGGCGGTCGTTTGAGCAAGATGCCGTCATACGTCCGGCAGCAGTACGTGAGGCTCAGTCTTAGAGTCTGCATCCGCAGTGTGAACCCGGACGGCAGTTATTGGCTAGTGGATGACCAGCACCTGTACATGCAGTTTGTGTTCATAGAGAATGGCAGCGCCCGCGGCGGTCAACGTAATAGTCAGTGTTGCATTCCGTGTGCGCACATTGTGCACGTCGCTAACCTACTCGCATACGACGATGAGGTGGTACTTCGTGGTTGCCGTTGGGTGCTGACAGCGGAAGGTGTAGGAGTGGTGGCCCTTTCCGAGGACTGGGAGGGAAAGGTGGCGGTCACACAGATGCGATCCCATAGTGATGGAGTCATCGACGGCGCCGGATAATTTCGCATCGCACGTGATGTGTTTGGTGTCTTGGAGACGCATTTGTTAAGTATGGGCACCGAGGCTTTCTGCTGCACAATTGGCGTTACGGCATGCAATAATGAGCTGCTGGCTAGCCATATTAATGTGGAAGTGTTCGTCCGATCATCCAGTGTGGAACAATTGCGACGATTATTGGGGAAGGACGTGTCCATATTCCAACGCTTGGAAGCGTCATCCTTCGATACTGCTGCCCGGGTGGTGTTTTGCTACCGTTCTTCGTCCAGAAAGTTTGTACCGGTGACCAACGTCAACCAAATGGTCCGGTTGGTAGAGGCAGGGGCTGGTGTTTCGCAGCGTATTGACAATGACGGCAGGCAGCAGAAACGGAAATAACCTTTGCTACCCCGTGTGGTGGAGTTTGCGGGTACCAGCATGATGTCACGGGTATTGAAATTCCGTACCAGAGAACCGGAATTTTCGCTAGGCACCGCGCTAATACGTGGCGTACAAGGCGGGCGACGAGTTGCGCAAATGCGGACAGCGCGGTTTGCACTCTGTGTTAGCAGAAGCATGACCACGCGCCGAGCTTTGAGCAAGTGGATTGGATAAGTTGCGACGTATGCGCGCGACGGTTGCAGCAAAGTTGTGCGGCATAACAAGTTGAGCCGGCATACACATGGATGCACTGCTGAGGGTAAGTTAACTTTGATGTACATTAAGTGAATTTCTTTAGAGTTGCAAAGCACGGTAAAAAGAGCGTTTGTTCGTAGTTCCCCTTTGGATTTCCCTTATCATTGTAAGTGTAAACGTTACCCAGTTGCCTCACGGAACCGCTATATTGCTTGAAATATTTGTATGCAATGTCATGCTACAAACATTATTCTTCGCAGATTCCTATGGTTTCTACTTAAACGCTGTGCGCTTAAGTGCTAAGCAGCGCTACGCATACCGCGGCCTGACAATAGGCGCACAGAAACCGACGTCAACTCACACATTGTACAGGTTGCAACTACTTCTTGAAACCGTGGTATCTTCAGCGACAGCAGGAAGTGTCGCTACAGCTGAAAGTCCCTGGATAAAAGGCCACAATGAAGGCCGTCCTGCTCCATGGCAGTGAGACTGCGCCCAATCGATCTAACTATCTGAGGAACCTTCAAGTCTTTGAGCATGGTTGTATATGCACCATTGCTGGTGTCCGTTGGAAACATCGTCCACGTGACTCGCCTTGTGCTTGGCTCGAGAAGTTACAAGTGGCTGGCAACCAACACAGATGGCGCGTCTGCTGCCTTCTCCCAATGGGATTGCCTGTTTAACGTGTGTTTGGTGCTGAGTTATATCCAGGGTAAGGGCTGATTATGACGGAGGGCAGTGAAAGCCGCAAGGAAGCTGTCTCGCTTATGCCGCCTTTTCTTTTCACGATAGGCAGCTGTCTGCGACGGTGTGTTGTCTACACAATGTGTAGGCGTCTTGGCCCTGAATGTTAGCTTAGGGCATTAAGGTTTTCAGATAAGCCCCCCGTCTTCACCTCTTATTAACTTTTATTTCATAGCTCATCCTTGTAGCGTGGCAACGAGGCATCAAATCTATTAGCTGATGTAGTGTAATCCTCGTCATGGGAACCTTTGTTCAACGCTTCTCGTGGTGGGGCTACAGTGTCCCATGTGCTTTGGAACCGGCTTTCGTGTGTTGACGTTAAACCTTGCAGTTAACGCCATGTTTGATATGTTGTTTTAAGCGGTAACGGTTTTCGTTCCATGTGTTTCGGGTAACCGCTTGCCGGTTTTACTTTGGCACTTGTAGCACTCTCTTTGAAAGGGTGTTGGAGTATTCACTGAATACCAGTGCCAATGAGTCCTCTGCTGCTTTGATTAACCAACCTAATGCCGTACGCTTTATTCTGAACTGCCTACAGGTCTTGCCTGAGGAGTCCCTAGTCATGCAGCGCAATTTATGCAAATTGTAATACTAACGGACCTACAAAGATTTCAGCCGTGATCAGTATGCCATGCCGTCGACTAACGATAGCATCTTGTATGGTCGCCTTGCATGCCGTCGCTATGCACCGGCGCTTGTTGAGGTGAAAGCGCTGCTCGGCAAGTGCACGCCTCTGTGGTGTGGAATCTGAAGCCACAGTGGGCGACCTGTGGCACCACTTTTGCGACCAGGTGGCAGCTGCGGCGGAGGAGACCATCGGGCGGGCAAACCGTATGCGTCCTGATTCGTTTGGAAAGGGAAATGCGACCATGGGCGCTGTGGCATGTGCCAAGGATGCGGCATTTGTTGCATACTTCGCAGATCCCCGTGACTTGTGGAAGAGGAGTCAATTTCGCAGAAATCGACGGCCAATGGATAGCGCGCACCGTAGCAGTACAATTGCACGGCGGGGACAAGGCAAAGCAAAGGGATGCTACCCCTACCCTGTACCGTCGGTGTATGGAAGGAGGTTGCAACCGCTGAGGACGCAGGTCGAAGGTAGTTACTGTGCAACCTTTACACAGATTGCAGACATAATGCAGATAAGGCGTAAACTCGTTGACTGTCTCTTAAACAACCGTTCAGAGATTGACTGGTCTACATTTGACGGCCTCAAGCAGCACCCTGTTTAGACGAGTCTGGCAAACAAACGGACAGTGGATGAGACGCAGTGGGCCCTTGCACAGCTGCGAAACCGCAAGTGTGCCGTGTCGACGGGATTCTGCCTAAAGAATCGAAACACGTCGGACCCGAGTTGGGGATGGCGCTGCACCACTTGATGCAAGGCGTAGGACCGAAGAGGAGGCTTCTCCTGAAATGAAGGATGCCCATGTGCTACCACTGTACAAGGGCAAGGGAAGCAAGCGAGGTTACACGAATTATCGTGGCATTCAAGTGCTGTGGTGGCGGCATGGTGATTGCCCGATGCATGCTGAACCGCCTCCTCAGTCAGTTTGTGGAACGTACCGCGGCGGAAGAGCAGTGCACCCGGCTTACCCACCCGTTATTGGTTGCGCACATTCGGAGGCGGCGATGCAGCACGCACGGGTCAACCTGGTTGGGTATCATTCTAAGCATCAGGCCTGGGTCATGGCTGCTTGATTGGATTCCGGTGAACAGCCGTTTATATGCAGCCCGTTTGATGACATCAGCTAATGTTAATTCACGAACTAATAGAGCACGCTGTTTATTTGTGTTTTCCGGGTATGCTCCCACCGACTACAGTTGTAATGCTGTCAAGGACACAATCTATCACAAACGGAACGCGCTACTACGCAGTGCCGCTACTTTAAATATTGTGGTACTTGCAGGGAATATGAACGCGCAAGTAAGGCGTCTTAGCTCCTTGGAAGCTCAGCTGGGTGGTAATTATGGGCTTAACTACGAACGGAATGACAAAGGTGAGCATCCGCTGCAACTGTGTGCGGAGCGCCATTTGTTTCTTACTAGCACTACTTTTAGACACAGTGGGCGCTGAAGTGCCACTTGGCCTCTTCCTGTAGCTGGCCAGCAATGGATCCAATTGCCCACATAGCCATAGGTTACAGAGAGGTTGGTTCCCTCTTGGATTGCCGCTCGTACTGGAGTACCTGTGCCGACTCTGATCACACCTTGGTGCGCTGTTTTTTCACGAACTTTACCGAGGGGCGCACTAAGTGTCTCCCCCGATTGGCAACCGAGAACTTGTCTCAGCTCTAGGTCAGGCAAGCCTATTAAGACGCACTGCGCTCCGGACTTTCGCTGTCTTGTCCTAATAACACTGAGTTTCATGGCGGATGGTGCCGCCAAGTTTCAACGGTTGTTACGAAAGTATTGTCTAACATTTGTGAACGTGGAGAAAACGGTAGAGATTTAAAGTTGTTACGGCAGCAAACTTCAACCAGCGCACGAGGACTTAAAAGCAGTAAGAACGACAAATGTGTACCAAATGTGAATGTCCGGGCCCTTCTTCACAACCTATGAGGAACCACCCTACTGTGTTTATTTTTCCTTGACGATTTGCTTGTGAAATCCTCCTTCAGGCGTTTGGCGCGACCGTTTTATCCATTGAACAGGCGTGCTTGATTAATTGTTACCGTCTATGGTTTTTGGAATTTGTCGAAGCACCTGTCCTGCTGCATCATGTAAGCAGTTTTGAAAGTATTTAGGAAACTCTTCAAATAATAATGTGCAAGCTTGTAAGGGATAAGGTAAATCGAGCACGCTCTCTAAGCGATTCATATTAGAGCGCAATCACCTTAGGCTTTCAACAAAGTCCTCAAACGCCACAGCTACCCTTTTGCCATCTGGTGAGTCCATGTTCATGCCAGCTCCTTGCTCTTGTCACTCCGAATAAAGCATTATACGAGGGTGTAATGAGCCACTGTAAACCCGTTCAAATAACATTTTCTTCTTTCGTATAAGCCGTGTGCTTTTACCTTCTTGGTTCTCCCTATTTTTAAGATGTCCAAAGTGATCTGTTTTGAAAACCCAAATCTACTTGCGGATGAATTGGTGGTTCT
Organism: Dicrocoelium dendriticum; assembly: GCA_944474145.2. Taxonomy (NCBI): domain Eukaryota; kingdom Metazoa; phylum Platyhelminthes; class Trematoda; order Plagiorchiida; family Dicrocoeliidae; genus Dicrocoelium; species Dicrocoelium dendriticum. Next base: position 56,053,433 of record OX104060.1, read on the forward strand.
GTGTGGTAAAGTGCATTTATAAAAGTGGATGCTGACTCATCGGGATTAAGCGGTGTAACATCACTGACCGGTTTTCATTAGTCATGTATTAGAAGGTGCTCAACGCAATCGGCTCCGCTGGATAGCAGCGAGTTCTGTGCAGCCGTAGCGATTACTCACAATGTCGTGCTAAGCGTTGGTCATTAGCAAAGGGCAGTTATGTTTCTCTGCATAGTTCCCAGTCTGTTGAGTTATTTGGACAGGAGTGTAATGCTTTATAAAGCGTCTGGCTAGATCATGTTTGCATATTAAGGATACTGCCCCCTGATAGGTCAGGCCAGCGACAGCTGTTTTGAAACATACCGAAACCCCCATCCAGGTAGGCGACTGGCAACAGCTTGTCAGTTCTGTCAGTTTCTGTCGGTTGCTTTGCAACTTTGGAGACTGGTCAACTCGCATTTTTGGCCAACGCTGTGCAGCAACAGCGTATAATGCACACCGAGGAAACTGGTCAGCTGACATACGGAGAACATGGCTTACCCAACGTCAGGGGCCAAGAGTTATCAAACTTTCGAGGTGGGCACCAGAAGGCTTCTTGCCAATAGCAAACAGCGGACCTCAGCGTTGGTCACACGCTGTTCCCAAAACACTTGAGCAATACTACATAGGCACCGGTGGTCAAACGCGGCCAAGCCTTTAAAGTCTATTCTGCAACCGGGACAGTTCTCAGCTCCATACAAAAACAGGACTCAAAGCCATGTTTTGCCACCCTATCTTTTGCGGACGCGCTGATATCCCGCCGTCTCCATAGGTGGTCGAGTTAGCATAAAGAGGCACGAGCCTTGCTGATTTGCCAATTGACCTCATCAATGAGGTGGTCATCATAAATAAATAAATAAATGAATGGTATATTCTAGGTAAAACGAGACACACCTGTAAAGGCTTGCCCAAATATGCATACAAGCATAGCTTCTTTGGAATGTTAAAAAATTTCGTTTAAATGAAAGGTATAAAAGAAAAGATGTAGTTCATAAGTGTGAGCATATTGTCAGGTAATAGTCAGACCAAGAAACATCATGGCGCTCTGGCGCGCAAAAATCCGTCAAGACACAAGTTGGGGGTAATTTCGCGAGGTAGTGATCCGTGAGCACAGGAGGCTAAACAAGGTTTTGGTGCAACCAACGACCATTACGAAATAGGGATGATCTGTGCTCCATCAAAGCATTCTTCATAGTAGGATTGGTTGCACAGGTTGGATGTAGAAGGCTGGGGACTGCGTCCGTGTGAGATATTTAGCTATGACTTCATTTTGTGACGGTCTCACATCCGCCACGTTGCAGTGTTGTTAAGCGGACATTTGTGGCTTTTTATAGGGAGAACGCTTGCCAGGCGAAACCCGCTACGTCTTGGTTGATACAGCTACCATGTTACTTGTTTTCACTGCTTATATTGGCTGTTTATTGATGGCTAGTATCGTGTGGTGGGTTGGAGCAGTCCTGCAGCAGTATTTCACACTTTGGTGCGCAGGCTTGACGAAATTTCAAGTGCTGCTATCAGCGTAATCAGTAGGGTTTGCAAAGCAAGAGTCAGACTTACCTAGAGGTATCTCGTCCGCATACTCCAAAGTCCCAAGCTGGTTTGGTCAAGGATGGGGAAGATATTTATCACATTAGGAAACGTACCAAACTGTGTGATCGGTTAGCGTGCATCTGTTATAACACTTGAATATGGGTACAAAGGTGGTCGGTGCAACCACACCCTGGGCGGAAGCCAGCGTAGTTTGCAGGTATCATGGTTTTTACGAAGACAAGTAATTGGTCGGAGAAAGTTGTCGTTGAGCAGTTTGTTTTCAACGAAAGCAACTCTAAAGCCACTATAATTTCCGCAGAAAATATGCTGGCCCTTCTCAAAGCTGGGTACCAAAGCGTCCCGTCCGAACGCATTTCTTCACTGTTCCAAATAGTGTCGCACTGAGGCAAAATTCTGCTCACACAATAAATGAACTTAGTGGTCAATTAGACTTTAGACTTTTAACGGGCTCTCGCTGGACCACAGGACAAGGCTGGTTTGTAGAGCTGCCCAACCACAAAAATTATCTGCTTAGTGCAAAGGAAGTACCACTTGTTTCAATGTAAGCTGAGCAAAGTTTATTGCTGTCACCTGGTTTAGTGTTCTGTAAGCATTATAGTGCATCTGCACGCAACGTTTTTGCCTGTTGTGCATGATCCGCAGGTCATCCTTGATCCTCGCAACCTAAAACGTTTGCAAGACTATTTCCAGCCTTCCTCAGGTCGAACTCAACACTGCGTACAGGCATCACCGCGCTTTGTCCGGGACAAAATGAAAGCTGAACTTGCCTTGCGGTGTGAGACGTAACTGGTAGTGCAATCAATTACTTGTCATATCCAGCAAAGCTACCCAGAGTGCAAAACTTTTCACCATATTACAGGCAACATAGTGTTGATATCATCCCCAAATCTCACATGTAAATGGGCTACGTCAGCCCCCCATTTATTGGGGCTTTTTAATCCCAAACAGTGCTAACTATTCGTGGCCATCTCCTGAGGTCACAAACATTCCAGTCAGACCGAGTTGTGACGGATTCTGGGTCGTCAAGACGCAAGGTGGACTCTGGGAACAGGCTACTCATGGCAACCACATTGCACCTTAACGTGGTACAGAGGCTTGCGTACAACTTTGACCCAGTGACGTAAACGCGATTTTGCTTCCGGGCCCCTAGAGAGGTACACCTTCTGCACAACTACATTATCACTACCTCCGCTGCAGCCTTTCAAACAAGTTTGTTAGCCGGACTTATGTTGAGGAACCTATTTGTTCTCCTGCCTATGTCTGGGCGCGCTGGCATCTTTCCGGCCATAAGTAAGTTTCGTCATGCTTAGCAAATGTCAACCCTTTGACTCAGTTTTGTCATGGACGCTTTCATGCATCCGCCGAGTGCCATCTCAGGACGCAAGCGTTGAAGTACAGGTTGAAGAAAGACTAGTTAATCTTGTTTATACGGACAAGATGATGGTGCTTTTTATCGATGCCGAACTTGTGCAATGGACCTTATATTGCCTCCCAAGCGTGGTCCTTGATTAGGATGAACTCGAGATAGTAAAACCAGTCTCTAAACTTGGCAGCAGTATGAAGCACGATTGGCGCAAAGCAACTGAAGTCGGTACACGTATTGCGAATGGGAACTGTCTCTTGGAGACAACTGTGCCGTCAAGATTTAATTCTCACCGTTTGAATGGCCACGTTTGCTTGCACCCAGTGACAGCCGTCCTACTCCATGGGAGTGCAACCTGTCCTCTTCCGTCTAAAGAACAGAGGCGTTATCAAGCCTTAAACCTCTCGCGGATAAATCTAGTTATTTTTCACTATTTGCGGAGCAATGTCAGTGTCCAGTGGCACTAATGTTGGCTTGGGCAGGCACTACGTACGGTCAGTCCCGGCTTACCGAGTTGGGCATTGTTTTGGTTACGTTTGTGCGGTGGCTCAAGGCTGCAGGTGGACAATGGTAAACTTGGCAGCGGCAGGCAAAGACACTTAACTACATTCCACACCTTCCTCCTTCTCTACCTTCCTCCTCTAATTCACTTCACACTCCATTCCATTTCTCTGCATACAATGAACCATAGATTAAGTAGTCCGGTTCAAATAAGTTAAGTGCATTGTCACCACTCATATGGCTTTCAGGCAGGAAGTAGGCATGCTACGCTGTTTTCCGTCATTTTAAGTGCCCAACAGCCCCCACCGACAACGATCCATTGCCTGTTGTTCGTAGGCTAGACCTTGCCTGAAAGTAGCAAGCTTGCTTTGTAACCTGACGGCTTCCATCCTACATAATGACGGGGCGTCCCTAGCAGCATCCCTCGCCCACATGGTATTGACGCGGCCGGGAAGCGACGAGATTGGGTACCGGCGAACTGCTGCTGCCTTTTAGCCCCCAACCAACTCTAATAAGTAAACAGCATTTACTTACATGACCTTTAGACAATCAATACACATGCGTCGCCCAAATTCCTTATTTTTCTTGTGCCATACGTAGTTTACCAAACATGCTTCATTGATTATGCGGCAGGTAATTCACATGTTGGAGCAGCTGGTGGTTTATAGATCAATACTACACAGGCCTCGACTTCGGTAGTAGTTGCTGTGCCATACCGCTTCAAGCTAATATGAGCCAGTGCGTATTTCTTACCTTTCACCTCTGTAATTGAACCTCCTCCGTTACCGTATCCTTTGCCACCCAGTAGACATGTTCTGCCCTGAGTAAATGCTTTGCAGTGTTGTATTTCGTACACTTACCCATTGCTTGTATCTTTAGGGTCATATTATATTAGGGATTAGACTGCACTGGGGTAAATTTCAGTCAGGCATCGTACGTAGGTCGCCACGTCTAACTTTTTCCAGTGAAGCACACCATATACCAACAAAGCCATGGGTTGTATTGTCTTATTCACTTATCAAAAGTGCGCAGCTTCACCTCATGTGCCGTTAAAACCGATTGCAAGTATGCGTCCGCATATTTCAAAGCACTGTCTTGCCATCTTTACATAGATTAAACTGCATCCATTACACACAAATTATCGTGTGCAAAGCTTAAAGTCGTTCTCATGCAATTTCCCTGCATTCTTATTGGCACATGCTTCAGCTACCTTTCATTCCATGTTACATCCAAGTCCGTAATGGATAACGTAATTTGAATGCTTTCAGTGCTGTCATAGATGGCAATACTTACACAACATTGCTTTTACCCATGGTACCCTCGTCTCTTGAAGGCAACATTTGCCCTGTATGTACATTGCTACCTTTCACGGGGTATGTGATGCCATCTCTAATTACTGCTAAGAAGCATTTCTTAGGATCCACGCTTTGTGGGTTATGAGCGATTTGTATGTACCCTGGCGAAGTCGGGAATGTTTGCGAATATTTTAACCGTTCTACTACTATGATATGTTTGACCAAATTCGTCAGCTGCTGCTTGTTAAGTAAACCTTTAGCTTGTACTTCAAAACGTTTGTACTTGCATTACATGAATGAGCATTTTCATCTCACATACACCATCACAAGAGTCTTGCCCGACCTCAGGTTGTCTTTCACTTTCCCTTTTCGCCGTGGTCCGGAACTTCTTGGTGATCTGTGATTATACTGAGGAACAGTTTTTGTCCAAGGCAAACGTAACGACCGACAAGGACTTTCATGGAGCATGGTTGGAAACAAAAGGGACCCAAATACAATCACCACAACCCTTGTCCAGTATGGAGAACTGGACAAATCTTCATACTCCTATACTTTATACATCTGAAAACTCCAGACAACAGAAAGTTTGAACTTTTGCTCACCTGGACACACAACTAGACCACTATTCGAGAGGTTGCTCTCCTCAACGGACCTCAACGATCATGGTGACCCCGATCAAATTACCTGTCCAATTAACAGATGAAATTAGGAGCCATTTGTTTGTGAATAACCGAATATGAAACCAGTCGTCAAGCGGCTTTGCCAGCTAAACACTAATGTTCAAACTACTTTAAGGCAGCGTTGCAGGACGTGGTGAGTTTGTGCCTAGCAAGCGTTCTCCCTATAAAAAGCCACAAATGTCTGTCTAATAATACTGCGACGTGGCGGATGTGACATCCACTGAATAAAGTCACCGCCCACAACAACTACATACTGGCAAGTCGACTGGACTCATACTTCAAGTCTTCCCGACACATGCAAGTATGTGATACTCTCCGTCGATACGCACCGTTTCATTGCACTTCTAGTGCCTTGATTGTTTCAACTACACACGATTGAACCCCACGTATCGTCGTAATACACAACTGCTTTTAAACCTTGATCATGCCTGCTTTGGTGTCTCTATGAATATGAGAATAAACTATTTGTTTATTTATTTGTGGATGTGAAAAATTGAAACCAACATATTTTCAAATAAACAGGGGCAGGTAAGTCAGTTCATCTAAAAACGATATCAAAGAACGTAGGCTTGGCCATTTCCAGGGCGCACCTGCTCAAAAGCACCCCCGTCACAGTTTGCTAGGTAACACCACAATGACGTAGCCTACGTTTCTTACCAACCGACCGGCATTTTTATATGTGCTGAAGCTTTACTTAAACATTTATGCCGTAAACAATCCACCCGACTATCTGGATGTATAAAACGTCGCTACCTCTTACACCAGTAAGTCAACTGCGTCGCGTTCATGCAAATAGTTTTCAGGTTCATGACACGCATTGAAATAAACCATTTTACAGTGTCTCTGCGTTGTGGCTCAAAAGCACTCCGGACGCTCTACTAGATTACATAATCATTTGGAGCGGCTACAAATGCCGAATTGCATTTTTACTAGCTTTCGTTAGCAGGGCAGCCTTTGGCGCTTAAGCCCCTAAACGGATGTCTGGCATGCAAGGGCTAAAGAAAACGAAAACCTGTATGGTTTACAAATAACCAATATCAGTGGCGTTACCAAAGCCTAGTTCATGCTTGCTGGCTGTGGCCTCTTTTAACGGTAAGTTGACGGCTATGCCAATATCATACTGATGCCTGCTAGGAGACCAACGTAACCGTAATTCTCGTCTCTAAAGAAGGCGTGGGGGCCACTAGATTAAGTTTTGCTAGTGGCGATAATAAGGCCACTGCAACGCGAGACAAAAGGGCTAAGCCAACACCGTTCACCATGGTATGTAGCATCAACAGCGGAAGTTTCGGCGGTAGCGATGATGCTGTCAAGGCTATTGGGCCAACGTCAGCTAACAAAACGCCGGAAGTATAAGCCTGTGGAACCAAAAAGGTTAGGCTCTGCTAGCGGCGCTGACGATACAAACGTTATCGCACCTATATGGAATTACTATGAACCAGACTTGAAGGCGAGCGGAGCTTTGCTATTGCAGAGATGTATGCACATGACATAGGACCTATATGGCTAAGAAATCATCTTATATGAAGGGACGTAGATCCGGTAGTAGGGTTTTGCTTGGTGCGACCTTGAATCTTTCCAGGTGACAAACAGAGGTATATTCAGCACCAGTCAGTTAGGCCAGTGAAGCGTAATATGGTTCCCTCTATTGACGATGATACTTCCACTGTGATGGAAGCCATACTGTGTTCACGTGCACTGTTCATGCAGGTAAGTGCGGCTTACGTACTTCTGAATTTGACCTTGACGCGGCAACACGAAGGCTGACATCCACTACTAAAGATATTTTTAGATAAAAACGGGGAAATCAGTGTTTTAACAAACACAGGAACGAACCTGACTCCTGTCAAACGGTCTAAAGAAATAAATAAAACCAAAAGCTGCCTGTGCCACGCTCAGAGGAAGACGCCGGAGCGGCATTTAGAAGAACAAGGGCAGCACCAGTTACTGTCTTGTGCCTGCTGTCTTCGCGGCACGGACGACGTCGACAGTTATCCATAACCCACAGAACTGGTTGACACCCGGTAACAATACGTCTCTTATACAAGGAAACATGGCTAATTCCTTTGTGTTTCAATCCGATCTACGGGCAGATGCACTAGATAACACTAAAAGTTCAGCGCCAACACTGAAACCTGTACCACCGAATACTCGTCACCCTTACCTTTTGCTTTTATGGCAGCACCACACGACCACCTCACAGGCACGCCCCTTAAGGTACAAAACCGAAAATGAGCTGAACTTGATGAAATGAGAATTGCAACCTATCAAACAATTGTTGCTAAAAATTGTACCGCTAACGCAGCTTTCGGACCTGCATAAATCTGCCAACACGGAATAGTTTAACGCAGCGGGGAACTACGCACCACTTTTGTCAACGAAGTCAACGAACGAGTCCTCTGCGCACGAAATAAAATAACATTTAATGTGCCTGACAACATACCAAATGCGAAAGCGACGCGCTCACTTTTAAGTGTAGGCAAAAGAATTCGGGATTGCTGCTATTTAGCCGCCGCCGAAAAACGAAACAAAGCCGATGATGCCCCATTGTCCTTGTTTGCAGCAGCTAAGCTCAAGCCAAACTATTTCTAGAGTACAAAGTATGTATAAAACAGCAAGCTTAAATCTGGCCCCTACTGATTAAATGGTACATGAAGCCAATGCAAAGGACGCTCATGTCAAATGGACGAAATTAACTAAACGAAACCTACGCAATGCCATAAATATGAAAACGGCTCCCATCATCCCGACCGGTATATCTACTACAACTTTGATATGCTCTTAAAACCTCTCAAATAGCCACTCTGATGAAACGTTATTGAATGGTCCTCAGTTACAGCTGCCACGGTCTTCGCCAATGAAATTACCCATAATCCTACCCATGCGACCCTAATATCGGGCCTGCAATTAGCTAGTATGCAACTGAACGCAACTTCCACAGCAAGCTCTTCAGTGGCTAATAAGGTTGACGTGGAATTTTCACAACGGCCGTTAGCTGCCGTCGAAACTTCTTTGAAGCTCCGTCTCACACTAGCACCCAGCTTTTTCTCTAGCATCCGATTAATAAACATGTTACGTTAATCTTCTCGTGGATCTCTAACCCGGCGTAGCAACTTCCCTGGCCCTCATACCTGTTCAACCAATAAGCTCTACCATTGTCGACCGATTGCGCAACCTACAACTTAGTCGGATATTCCACTGCTTACTATACTGTTCAAATTCCTTCAACGCATTTACCAGTTAATCACGCCTAATACTCCAGGTTTCTACGAAAGGCAATTGTTGCGTGAGCTGGGCCATTTCGGACAGCATTTATCTCTCACATACAAAAATATCGAGTATCCTAATTGCACGCAATCAACAGATCTGCAGCATAACATTCGGTCAAGCCATTGTGCTTAACCACCACAACGTTACAAAAAGTTTATATTTATACATTAATATAGTCCGGTTTAATTTCTTTTGCAGTTTGCTTGAGCCGTTTCCCATTTCTCCCTTATTCTAAAGGCTAACGTTATCTGCACGAAACATCTTTGAGGACATAACTGCGATGCTAACCTGACCAAGGAATCAGCAAAGCACAATGAACTCGTCCGCACTTTGCATTCCTGACACACTAGAAGCGCCAGAAGAACTAATCAACTCAGTGGAATTCATCTGAGTCGTCCGACTTCAAAAGCTCTAAGCACTTGCGCTCGACGCTAGGAAAGACAACCGCACAGCCATAGGAAACAAATTAGCAAAACGTGACTGCGAGTAACCGCAAGGACCATCGATCAGATGCAATCTTTTCCATGTCTCATCCCTGGTCAACCGTGTTCCACGACATGATGAGTTTCCGCTGGTAAGCGTGCTCCTCACAAAAGGCTACCAAAGTCTGTTTAACAACACTGCGAAGTGGCGGATGCGACGCGCCACACAATAAAGTCACTGCACCAACCATGCATTGGAAAGTTGGCGCATACCATATTATATAAATTTTTTGCATAAACCTGCTCTCGTGCGACTATGTCTACGTAGCTGAGCAGTGATAACCAATATACTTAAATTATTTTTGCAGCTTCTTCTAATGCTTTACGCACCTGACCGGCACTGTGTACACAAACTCATCGAACTAATTCCTCACCAACCTACTCCACACCACTGAGCTAATGCTTATCTCCAGATCGCTCAATATATGAGGATAGACTTCGTATAAAGTTTGAGCTATGTGGGTATAAACTACTGACTACGTCCGTACTACTCCCGCGCTTGGTTTCGTTTATCATGATAGCATGTACATTGCACTAGGTTGCCCAAGCCAAAAGCGTGCCCCGCTTTGTCGAGAATAAAATGTTTTATATTATATTATATTATTTTTAGCTTTTCCCAATAGAGGCGCCAGAGGATAAAGGTCAGACAAAATTACGGTCAACTTGAATGCAGCCAAGTACAAGAAAGAATGCAACGGACCCTTAACTCGGTGGCATGGGCATCTTGCCATCATATACTTCGTTTTGCAGTATCATAAACGATCTCACGCAGCCAGACACCGGCACGGTGCCTAAGCCCAAATGGCCAAACCCACGGTGTTTGATAATTGTGTCACCTCGTCTTCCTTCAAAACCACAAGGGTATATCAACGAATCAATGCACAAAAGCACCAAATCGGCCATGGTAACGCCCACGCATTAACCAAACAGACCATGCCCCAGACTACTCGTTTTGAGCAGAAGGCCAGCACAGCTAAAGTCAAGCTTGATCAGTCACATCAAAAGCATTATATCCTCATAACCACTAGCTCAACAACGGGTAACTGGACTACATAAAACCACCCTACACTGCCGGCCGATGTGCAACGCCGACCTGGCAAGGAGCAAATCGGAACATTGACCAAAGTGCTCACGCTAATGCATGCAGGACAAATGGTCTGAACAAAAGTCGGCCTTCCCCTTCTCGTTACGGGGCAGTCTCTTACAGCCACAGCCAGGACTGAGCGACCGCAACGTGAGAATTACCTAAGCAGACCCACAAGCCTCGCAATTCGTAACCAGACCCGCATGAATTTTGCTTCACATTATTTCAGTATATTTTGGTTACGTATGCGAAAAGGACACTTTCTTGTTTCTTTTTTCCGTCTCCAAGCTATTTGGTGCGCTTTTACCCATTTTTGATCTCAAAATTACGCCACCTCATTCGAGATTTCGTCCCTGACCAGTGCAGCGGCCATTTCGGTAACCTCTATATATCGTGCGAACAGCGCACTTCATGAGAAGCAACGATCCTGTTGCAAGGTAAGCGTTTGTAAGGTTTTGACCATACCATATTTGGAGTGCCTCGAAGTATTCTAGAATAAATTAATCATTTATTTAGTTCTTTAAATGCAACGCTGCGCGGGCAAAGCCTACTTAGATATGTCGTTTAAATCAAGTATACAAATACTGCCAAAACCACTTATCCGGGCAACTTTAGGCTTTGACCCCCACAGTACGAAGCAAATTCTCTTGAAGCGACAGCCAAGATTGTGTAGCCGCCATGTAAGAACAACCTACTCACAACCACAGGCCCCGCCTTGCGTCACTAAATCCCGCCTAAAATTTGATACGTTGCTGACCGAAGAGAAACCACACCAGCGCAATACCCACTGGGCACAACGAGCAGAGGAAATTCGCGCATGCCACTTTTTTCCACACATCCATTCCACCACCCTAGTCAAAACTCCGTCAGCAATCTGCCATCGTGCCGCGAAGCATGCGGACACCTACCGCGATCCGTTTATTCTAGAACGCCGCTAGTTGCAAGCTTTCACTGTAAGCTCGCGAAGTTCAAGCGGTGACTCTCTACCATCTAAATCGCTTCCGTCTTGTTGCAACTGATCAAAACAACCTATACCAGGTAATCAGACTGCTCCTCTAAACGCCAGCTTTACAAGAGACTTCGGGCCAGGTCTCTCAGCTCATATAAATCAACAGTTAGCTGCACCTTTTTCCATTTTGGCTTCGCCGCTCCATACTACACCCAACCTCGGCTGGCTAGCAGAACAACCTACTCGTGGTGCCAGCTGGGTGGTTCGGGTTTAACCTGTTCCAGCAAATAGTTCGGCGGCAGTGTTCCAGGACGTGGTGGGTTTTTGCCTGGCATGCGTTCTCCATATAAAAGCTACATATGTCTGCTTATCAACACTGCGACGTGGCGGATGTGACTCGCCAGAAACTAACGTCACTGGCCGGTGGATATCCGGAAAATGCTATCCTACCCACGGGCATAAATCGCTTATTCCCACATTCTTACAAACGGACAAAAATACTGCGGCACATTTAAAAACACAAGCTACACTCATACACAATTATATACGTATATACACCCATACACTTACATACACTCTTATGCCTTACATGAACCTTTTGTACATTTTTGGTCACACTATGTTAGCTAAACATGATCATGCCTGTAAAGGAGTGCCTCGCATTGTCGGGAATAAATGTTTTTTTTATTTATTTACTTACCTACCTGGCATGCATAACAACGCGTGTATGCAACCAAGCCCTGTACCGCATTCTGGATCATTTGTGCTGCTGCTGAACGGTTCAACCAATCTCCGTAATCCTACCAATACCGATCCGCCAAAGAGGTGCCTCAACACTACCTACTGTACCCCACCTCGATGAATCTGGTAAGCTGGGGATACATAATACGGTTCTCATCAACGCCAAGTCCATTAATCCAAAATTCACATTCTGGGCCCGCTTGTTAATTGGTCCAAGGCACAACTGGTCTTAGTCGCAGAGACTTGGCACTGCCAGTTAATGTGATTCACCCATGCAAATACCTGGCTACTGTTCGTTCTGCAGTGGACGCGATAAGCGACGAGGCGAAGGATGCTTCATCTACGTTAGCAAACCTTTGCGTCCATCATTCTTCCACGTCATATCTTTGGGCAACCCGGAAGACTATATGGTTGCAAGCTGATGATGAACACCTTGACCACCACATTGGCTACGTCTACATCCGACCGCATATCTCAAAAGCTAAATTAACAAACTGGTCGAAGTCTTCATCAAAATTTCCTTGTTACCCGCACGCCTTTAGCTAACCGGCGGGGACTTAATGAGCTGCGCATTAATTGGTCTACCCAGGCTTCACCACCCACATACAAATCGTTTGTCGACCTTGTCTTTGCATAAGACTGGATTCAACATGTTCAGGCACTTCCAGGAAATACAATGCCGTAGACCTAATATTTACGAAAGGCGTCAGCCGCGCGAAGTTTGTGTGCTTGACAACCTCCTTGGTAGTGAGAATAAAGCAGTAAAGCCTCCCTACAGACTGCCTACCACTAGACATAGCAACATTGCCCCAGTGGTTTCTTCCGTCCTCTGCAAAGCTTTGATTGGGAAAGCTCCCTCCCACCTTTATGACCGCTTAACTGGCAGCAGACATAATTATGGTTATTCAAAAGACGTAAAAGCACATTGTGTTCTGGCTTGAGGTCCGCGATATCAAGCAGAGCAGAAGGAACCCAACGACACCAAACGGCGTTGTTGATACACGTAGAGTCCTAAACAAATTGAGAAAAATTCGCCTCAGCTACGAGACAAAGATTTTCACTTAGTAACGTGCATGAACGACACACTACTAACGTGGCAAAACCAACAAGCCACGACTGCCACACTTACGAAGCACACTGCACTCAACACTAACAGCACAGTCAAATCACTTACCTTGTTGGTGGAGCGCTGAACGAAAAACAGAATTCCACCAATTGCCTCATTATCACTTCCACTGGCAACTTCATTACTGACCCCCAACATTTTGATTACTTCAACAAACACTTTTGTGACCCTTTCAGCCACTGATTCGGCGGAATAGCCCTCAACACCCCTGCCCACTGCGGCTAAGCTGAGAAGCATCAAATGCAACCTACGCGCAACCATGCAAGCTACTCCTACACGCAACCTGCCTTCATACCTTAATTACGATAGCGTTCCATCCGTCGTGCTAAATCTACGAGTTCCAGACATACTAGTTATTCACCGTAGCCTATCTATAATCTCCATGACGTCCCATAGCTTTCCCGCTGCGTGGAAGCTAGCTGTACATCTACCACGAAACAAAAGTATATCCTGTCGCAACCTAGACAATTATCGTCCTATCAATCATGCAACCATCGTATCACGAGTTATGGATCCAATAGAGAAAGCGGAAACCCCAACTTTTCGTCACCTCGAAATGACATTAATAGGCCTAAACACGGTTTCCTGCCCGCGAAATCCTGCCAGGCATGCGCATTGGAACCTATAAAACAACATCACAGACGCGATAAATTCAGGGCATAAAGCGGTCGTCAGCTTCCTTGACATGACGAACGAATATGACCATATACCGTAACTAAAAATAGTGACCAACCTCGTCCCTTTTGGCATCGCAGTGAGGCAGTTTGCCTGGGTTAAAGCCTACTTATCAAATTACTCACAACCTGCGTGCCTGGGCGGCAGGACGTCTTCTAGAAAAGAAGTCATTAGTGGAGTTCTGCAAAGAAGTGTCTTGGTCCCCATGCACTGTTTACTTTACGTCAATGCCGTCCTTCAAGCCTTTTGCTGGGGTACGTATTAGCTATTCTTGGACAACATCAGTCGTATTTCGGTTTGACTACGAGGATGTGATAGTTAACCTACCTACAATACAAAGCGAACTTAAGGCGCAAGAAAACTAGTGTGCAACAAGAATGCTTGAATTTTCTCCTGGAAAACCAGTATTCCTTATACATACACAATATCACCTAATACCCTCGATTTCCGTGGCGATCCTCTCACTGTCAGCCACTCCGTTCGTGATCTGGTGGTCCACTACTTTAGCTCCAACAATTGCGGTACCAGTAAGCTATAATACAGCTAATGCTACGTCATTAGTATGCTATACTTTCAAATTCATGTCGCGCTTAGGATCTCGGCTGACACTGCATAAAACGTGCGCTTCGCTTATGTTTGAATACTGCCCTATGGTCCTTACAAACACCAAGTGCGACCGCATTTCACTAAAGTATGTACAGCCCTCCTCCACCAAACGTCTACTAAGCCAAAACAGGCCGAACTACGGTAGTCAGTACAAACAACTGGGACTAGACCCGCTGTGAATACGAAGGTTACAGACCAACCCTACGTTTCTGTACAAGCTTATAAAAACTCCGGAAAGGAACCTAACGCGACACATCCGAACGTTAGGGGATACACGATTTCGTTTGCTCAAAGCCATCTATTCCTTCAGCCTGCCGACTGCTCGTTGCAGCATGCGCCATAATTTCTTCCATTACAGATAGGCGGACACATGGAACCAGTTGCCTCTGTAAACCTAGTAATCTGCGACCAATATGTATTTTAATCATGCCGTAAGACGATCGCTCGACGTGACAACGGTTTCGTTTCTATTATGCCTCAAAGTGACGGAGTACCAGCTATGGGAGACTAGACAAAGCAACCTCCAAAGAATAAGCCTACCTCATCCTTATGTATTCTATACCACCAACAGTCTCCTACCCTGTTGTAACCTCGCATCACGGCTGTTTCTGGTACCTTACAATCAAACGGCTGCTCTCTTTTTACCTTTCTAGCCCCACCTAAAGATGACTACTGTGTTTTTAATCGCCTCAAGACTGCCGTCTCTCCTACCAACCTATTTCGCTTTCTGCTGCTTCCAGAACATTGAGTTGGATCTCCTCCGAGTAACTCGTCCACCGCACCGAAGCCCTTGTTTCCACTTGGATCGGTCCGACCTCTGAGGCTAAAATGGCTCATAGGTCTCCAAGCAGTGCCTCTCACCTTTTGCGCCTCGGCTGCCATGGACCATGGCGCTCCATGGTAAAAGCCACAACCTCATAATCCTTGCCCCCGCTGGATTCATTATCTGTATGCATGGGCCTCCCTATCCTAATCGTAGTCTGCGGTCGTTGTTTGAGTGTTGCCCCTCTACTTCTGCATCAATGCTTTAGCATACCTTGAGGTCTGCCTCCCCTTTTCACCCTTGCCCCTTCTATTTTCTATATGGCCGATTCGACTACTGCCACTTGACTACACCGTACTCTGTAGTGTTCACATCCGCCTATCGGACTTATGTCATGATTATTCAACCGCCACCAGCTTCTGACCGCCTGCTCTTCTCAGGTCTCATCTACACCTTTGCTTAACCCTACTCTATTGTGTACTGTACGTGCCCATCTTCTGGTCAATACCACAACTCTGCAATAGTGGTTTAGGCAATCCTGGCGCCAGCGCAATATCTCAGTCTTTGTTAACTTTACTTCACTGCTGTGAAGCCCCTACTTAACTCTGTTGGACCAATCCAGCCTCTGAGGCTCCAAATGCCCATTGGTCTCCAAGCAATGCCACTCTACGTTTGCGCATGGGCTATCAGTGCCCACGGTAATCATTGGTAAAAGCAACAGCCTCATAAGCCTCGCTCCCCACCTAATTCATTATCTGTATGCATAATCCTCTCTGTCCTAATTGAAATCGCCGATCTCTGCTTGTGTGTTGCCTCTCGGCTTCCCAACCAAGGGTTATAGCTCACATTAATGTCTGCCTGTCTCATACGCATCCATGCCTAATCTATTCTATTGTCAAGACTTCTTGACTACACTGTACGTTATAGGGTCCACATCCCCGTCTATCAGACCGAAGTCTTCCTTAATTCACCAGCCTAAGCTTCGGACAACTTGCTCTGCTCATGGTTCATCTGCACCTATGCTTGCGCCTACTCCACTGTGCGTTGTATTCGGCCCGACATTATGATGTCATCTCAATTGCTTGGCTGTTGCTTGATAATCCCGGTTTGACTGCGCTTGATGTTCATGTTGACAAGATGCCTACCTGTCTATTACCCACTACATCTTTCATACTAGATCCAGGGGACAGTTGATGGTTGCTGGAAAGCACGGTGACGTGCTAGGTTTGAAGAGTGGTTCCATGCTCTCAGTGTGGAGCGGATTACGATCTAACCACTGCCTTGTGTACGCTTGATGTCTAAATAGAGCGTGCTTGTGATTGCCTGTAAAGAAGTGTGGGTCGGCTCCGTTGATGAAACTTGGCTCCCATCCGCATGCCTCCCGGTTTTATTCCTTCGGGTTTACATTAAATATGGCGCGTGTGGACGGAACGGTGGGTGTTGTAGCGCAAGTCCACCTTGGTCTCTGTAGTCGCAGACGACCTGTGGCTGGCCATAGTGACAGTCAAATCCGCAACCGGATGCCGACAACCTATACAATGTCGGTAACATTATACTCACCTCTATGTATGTCTAGGTCGGTGGTTATAAATTATATATAGTTTACTGTATTTGCATATCCGTTGAGCAGGCCTTATGTGTGGGCATTATGTGGCAGGCCATTAGAGTACTTAGCACTGGTTGTCGGCGCTTTGCGTTGCAGCGGGCCGGCAACTCATTACTCACATATACACGATTATGTTACGATTACTTTGAGTGATCTGTAGTTATCCAAGTTTTGGCAAAATCTAACGGTGCCAAAGATGTATAACTTACTACACGAACATATCACGTTACATAATGCAATTCCTTTTCAGAGCTACTGTTAGCATCTGCGAGTAAACGGCAAAAAACCAACGTGAGACGCTTGGGACTGCTAGAGGCAAGAAAGTGCAGTCAATGCACAATATCCTCCCTGTAGAGGACGGTAACTTACAAAATCGGGTACGGAGGCAAAAGACAATCATAGGCGGAAACTTACCATAAATGTGCACTCAAACACCGTTGCGTTTTAGTGCTTCTTCCGGTCAATGTTATTGCAATGCCGACTAGTGCTTCAAACGTATAAATTCGACTATTGGAAATACGTGGCAACAGCACAAGCACGGCAGCAGCAACCGATACCAGCATAAGGCAAGCGTGTTGAAATTGTTGTATGCAAAATTTGTAAAATTGAACCATGGCATAAAATGGTCGGTACCGGAGGTGATAAAAAGGAAGGTAAAATATATTGTGATCACAACAGCTACAGAATGTACCTTCTAGGACTCGCGTGGTGAAGTAATGCTTTATATAGTGTTAACGGAACATAGGGTGATAGTTTGGAGGGGAATAAAACAACACGGCCTGAACGAGGGTGAGAAGGATTGCTTGTTTGGGGCACAGAGCTTTCGAGATTTGTCAATTTGTCATGCACTTGTCAGAAGGCAAAGGCCCGTGCACATGTGGGTTGTTAGTGATCGTGGTTTATTCTGAACTATTCAACGTTGTATCGACGTACCCGGGTTTAAGCTGATCAATGCCCAGGGGCACCTTATTTTCATTGTTATCCAGAACGAAGTATTTCGGTTTCCGCGATAACACCTTGAATGGACTTTCACAAGGCAAGGTCAAGTCTTCAAAAAGCATTGATTCGGAGAAAGAAGCATGGACAACCACATTAGCCTGACTTTATACGCTGCTTGCTTGTGCTTAGTCGAGGTGCTGTCGTCCTAATGGATTGGAAAAGGGGCCTTGGGGGTTTAGCATAGGATGTAGGATTCAAAGCACCCGTTCTTCGGGCGTCCAGCTTAATCCCGCCTGGGAATCTGAGGGTTGTGCCAAAGACAAGTTCGGCTAGGCAGCAGCTGAGATCATCTTCGACGGTAGTGCGAATACCAAGAAGAATAGCTAGTAGTCTTTCAGACCAGCGTGCCTAAGACGAACTAGCTGTAATGGCGGCTTTCATTTGTCAATGAACTCGCTCGAAACGGCCATTGGCAGCGGGATGCAAAGCAGTAGTCTATAAGTGAGCATAAGCAAGTAGTCGAATGAAGCCACGAAAGAGGATAGAACAGAGTTGAGATCCACAGTCAGTAGTAACAGCGATTGGCACAACAAAAAATAAAATCTAGGCTTCAACGAAGGCAAAAGCAAGTGTTTCAGAGGAAACATTACGTAGGCGAATTGCGTGGGAAACGTGTAGAACGTTCAACACAAGCCAACCGGTAACTGAAACCTTTAGAAGCTGGTAATGGTCCCACTATATCAGCCTGAATGAGTTTTAACCTGGCTTCATGGCGTGAAAAGGTACCAGGGGTTGCAACATGGTGTCTGCGAACCTTGCTGTTTTGATACCTAAGACAATTTTTACCCTTGTCGTATGTCTGGGCGCCAATTAGGCCACAGTAGCGGTCTGTAATTAGTTTCACAGTAGCTCGTATACTGGCTGACCAGCAGAACAACCTCCACATGGTGCCAGCTAGGGGGTTCGTCTTAATCCCGTTCAGCCGAAAAGTTATGCGGCGGAGTTCCAGGAATTGTTGTGGTTGCGCTTGGCTAGCGTTCTCACTATAACTGGCCACAAAGAACCGTTAAAAAATACTGCAACTTGGCGGACGTGACTCGCCAATAAAGGGAGTCACTGCACCTACCTCTTTCATAGGATTCTCAATTCACAAACTGCATCCCAGTAAAAGCATTCCAGTGATCACTTCATACAATGGCGAACAAAGCAAACCAACTCACGAAGGCACCCACACTTTATAAGTTCACGCGCCCTACTCCCTAACACATCATTGGTGGCATCCGGTTTCGGATTTGCCTGTCACTGTGGCACGCCACAGGTCGCCTGCGCCTACACAGGGACCATGGATGGCTTGCGCTGCACCACCCACAGCTCCAACCACACACCCCGTATCCAGTGTAAACCCGAAGGAATAAGACCGGGAGGCATGCGGATGGGAACCACGTTTCATCAACGGAGCCGGCCCACACTCCTTCACAGCCAAACACAAGCACGCTGTATTTGGGGAATCAAGCGCACACAAGGCGGTGGCTGGACCGTAGTCCGCTCCACACTGAGTGCATGGAACCGCTCTTTGAGCCTAGCACGGCCACAAGAACCGTGCACCCCGTCCCCTCCAGCAACGACCAACTGTCTCCTGGAGCCAGTACGGACGAGGTAGTGGGTAATAGACAGGTAGGCACCTTGTCAACGTACACATCAAGCGCAAATATACCAGGGATATCAAACAACAGCCAATCAATTTAAACGACAAGCTGAAATAAAATAAATCCAATAATGCATACAGATACGGTGGCATAACTCACTAACACATACTTACTTATATACAGACACACAAAGCTAGTATGTTACTGGTTAATATGCTAGATTTTCTACAAGTACGGGCCATATCGGTTTGTATTATCATGCACACGCCTTCACAGACGTGTCTGGCACTGCTGGGAATAAAACACTCATTTATGTATTTATAATCCGTGATGGTTGTCAAAAACCACGCGTCATTAGGACTGTGGAACAAAATATCCAGGTTTACCAGTGGAAATATCACGGTAGATTCTTGCGTCAGAATTGAGTACAGGCAACCACACTAGTTTTAACGAGTTTTTCTACCAAAGCTACGTCATTGCTCAGTCAACAGGTTTGGCAACAGACATTTTCTCAACGTCGATGGGCGCGCGTGGAAACTGATGGATGTGTGCACGCCATGGTGCGCTAGCGATATGGCCGTTGGGACCATCAATATAGCCAATGTAAACACCACACTAGGAAAGATAATATAGGTGTCGCGTCTCTGGTGAGTGGCTGTCAGCAGTTACACGAAAAGTTTACACAAGGGGATTATGTAGTGTCAAGCTGACAAAGCGTCAACCTTCAAGTTAGCGAGGAAAATACTGTATAGCCAGACACCTAGCAAGAAACGCGCGACCGAACGCACTCTACCTAGCCTGGGCAGGTTAAAGCTTCCGTGAGAAAAAAAGGGGTGAATTTTTATACCCGCGAGCTATTGTAATACGGCACCAAGGACGGATTGCGATGTGCCTGTCTTGAGAGTGAGAGTGAAGCTATAAATAACACAAATAAATATATATTTCATTCTAGAGTATGAGAGGCACGCCTATGAAGGCATGCTCAGGGATGTGCAAATGTACAGACATTTTATGGCAACTGTAATGGAGACAATGGCATATTTTTCATAGGTTCATGATCGGAACTATACAACGGTAGCAATGTGAAACCATAAGCTGGTTGTCGTGAGATCGGGACCCGTATGTTAAGACCTAATCGGTCTGCCATATATTGCAGCCATACCACGGCTAATAATAGACTGAGAAGCTTGAATGTTCCGTTAGAAGATAATTAAAGAGCAGGCTCGAGAGTGAAATGCTAATATAGTGAATTCGTGCTTAAGTAACACAAAGATCAACAGTGATATCGTAAAAAGTAAAAAGCCGACGGTATATGCGTGAAGTTGTAGAATGAAAAGGCTGAACGCTATGCAGCTGTAAAATTTCCAGTGTAACGAACCTATCTAAGCTGGTGACTCTGGTTGACCTGCCAGGGTGAAGTTATGGGCTGGGGCTTTAGTCGGTGGCTAGTCACCCTCGCCACGTGGCAATGTTGTTAAACGGACAATTGTGGCTTTTTATGGTTTAGCGAAACCCACCACGTCCTGAGACACTGCCACCGATCCTCTTATTGGCAAGTTGTAAATGGCTATGTTTCTTGTTGAACGTTTGTTTGCTTGGTTACCCGCAGGCAAGCTGCGTCCCATTTTTCCTTCGGCTGGTGCTTTCGGTGAGTGCCTATTGCGTGCTTGGGTTCTGTCCAGTTTTGAACGGATGGCTGTGCCCAATTGGTAGGTCGGGAACTAAGTATAGTTTTTGAATATGATGGGTTGAGCATCTGTAGAACCCCAAGAAGTCTCCGAGGGATTTCCGCTGAAATATGTTGAATTGTTGTTGGAGATTTTAAGGATAGGATATGGTTCCGAAAAGCAGATCGCAGAGCCCCTGTGGTGTGTTGTAAAATTGATTAGAAATATAGAAAGCTGCGCCCATTTGAGCGGTCAAAGCGGATTGAAGAGCACAGGATGACCAATTGTGCTGTCTTTGTATCTGCAGGAGCACTGCCTTTCGAAGACAAAAGGAGTGCTCCGGGAGAGAGGTATGTGAAAGAGATAACGTTAGGCAAACGTAACCCAATGGTTCAAGCCTCGGAATAATCCTACCTGTGCAAGATGATGAATGATTGGTCATGTTAGTAACTTGTAAAAACGGTTGCCAATCTTCCGCTTATATCCAGATAAAGGAACTGTGTGCCTCGTATTATACTAGTTTCGCAACAATGGACAATTCCTTGAGCGGGTAAAGCCGTACCTGTAAAATCCCGGGAAAAAAGACAACGACCAGAGAAAGCCGCGGAGACAATCGAACGAACTGCCTCTGGAGCGCAGTTGATCAGTTGCAACGATGACTGAAATTTTGTACCTCTATACGTGTACTTGTTATTTAATTATCGCATATACACATGTATCATACGTGGCGAAATGCGACGAGGAGCGACCAGCACACAGATCAGTATAAGAAAAGGTTGTCCCAAATCAGGAATGAAGATGAAGCGAAGAGAGTGTGAGGGGTCCTTATGTACGTATGCCCAATCTGTGAGAACCAGAGAGAGGAGGACGACGTGTGCAGGTTATAGGAAAGAATATCAGACGTTATAAGCGACAGTGACGCGTTGCCTCAGTCCTAAATTGGTGGGAAGGTGAAAAGTCAGGGAGGACAAAGGCATATAAGTCAATGTGGAATGAAGAAGGAATGCAACAGAAAACACAGGAAGGAAAGCAAAGGGTCGGTAAAACAGGTTCTATTGAGAAGTAGAAAAGCCGCTGACGTCCTTATCACAACTGGACTCTAACGGCAAGTATGTATTTCAACTCGTAGAGAATAAGCAAGAAGACGCGTCAGTCTGGCGCACAGTGCACTGAACACTTAACGGTTTACACGTGAGCACGGAACGTTAGGGTATGTCCTTGCGTGCGTGTGTGCGTGCTTATCTACGTGTGTGTAGGGCCAATCAGATTCACGGTCATAGTGAGCGATCATTGGTTGAACACGTAACTGTCCTGCAGTTGATGATTCATCCTTGTTAATAAAAAGCAGGATAAATAATGCCCGGTGAAGTAACTGAAGTAAGTTGGCAGAGCGTTGCGCCAAAATAGGTAGGATGTATGGCGAACAAAGCAAAAGGGATGAGGGGCACGGCGTGTTGGGACTAGAGAACCTAAACCGTTTATGTCCTGGATGTCTGGAAGCAAGCAGAAAGAAGACTGGACGGACGAGGATAGATTAGAGTCAAGTCGGAAAAGTTCTCCGTCCAGTTACATAAGGAATGTAAATAGGGAGCGCAAAAGGAAAGACTGAGGTCTGAAAGGAAACGAATCTACTACGGAGAAATGGAAAGCCCATAATGATCTCGCGGTGTTGCGAACAGACCACTGGATTTGTCGATGGTTCATCGTTAGGGCCTCAGCAGTCAGAAAGAACAAGACCATCGAGAGGAGACTAGAATGTCAGCTCATGGAAAGCAATATTACTATTACCGAAGTGCCAACAGAGAGCGTCGGCTGCAACATACATAACAAACTTGTAGAGGGAATAGACTAAATAAGATAAATCATGACCAATAATGCTCTTGAAGTGAGAGTCACAGAGAGTTAGGTCGGCAGAGCCTAGAGCACTTAGATCTCAGACGTCAGAGAGGGTCAAAAAGCAAAAGAATGTTTAGACGAGACCGGGTAAGTCAGCAAGAGGAAGCTAGATCGCCAAATTAAGGTGGGAATAATAGTAAGGAGTGGCATAAGAAAAGAAAATATTGCTGGACGACGGAAGCTTATGGAAGGCCAGTTAGCATGCCAAACGAAGCTCTCAGGCGGTGGGACAGTGTGTTGCGACTGTACAGCCAAGAACGTTTACGTCTCGGATGTCTGCCAACAGTCGGAAAGAAAGAGATTGGTCAGACGAAGCTAGATTAGAGCCAGGTACGAAGAGTTATTCGTCCATTTGTTAAAGGAATGAAAGCAGAGAGCGCGAAAATGAAAGAATGAAAACGGGAAGGATGAGACTATTAAGGAGTTGGAAAAGCCTGCAAAGACCTCGAGGTGTTGTGGACAGACCTTTGGATTTGTCATTGGTTCAGCAGTATGGGTTCCGTAGTTGGAAAGCAGGAGACCACAGAGATGAGAGGAGGGTATCGGCTCATAGAGAGAAATTCGTAGTATAAATGTCGGAATGCTAACAGAGCGTCAACAGGACGGAAGTGTTAAGGACGGAAGGGGATTATGATGAAGCATGAGCAGAAATGCTCTGGAGGCGAGGGAGACAGAGCGGTGCTTTTGCAGAGACTAGGTCATGTAGATTTTAGAAGTCCGAAAGAGGTCAAAAGGCAGGAGACCGTTCAGGCAAAACCAGGTAAGTCAGACATAGAGTACAAAAGGAAAAGGCTCTATTGATGAAAAAGGAAAAGCCCCCGATATGCTCGAGGTGAGGTGCGCAGACCGTAAGGTCTGCCAGTTCCTGATCATTAAGGTCACAGAAGTCGGAAGGTAGGAGAACAGTGAGACGTGACTAAAAGCTCGGCTAGTAGGGAAGTCGTATTAGTGAAGTATGGATGCTGTTGGAGAGCATCTGCAGAAATGGACAGGTTAGGGAAGAGAGGGGACACGGTAAAAGGATGAATCATGACCAGAAATGTCTTGCAGGTGTGGGTAACAGATCGTTGCGTCGGCGGAGACTAGAGCAGTCAGATTTCAGAAGTCCGAGAGAAGGTCAAAAAACAATAGACCGTTCAAGCAAGATCACGTAAGTCAGCAATATGAAGCTAGGCCGTCAACTAAAGATGGAAATAAAGTAATGCGTGTCATCAGAAAAAGCAGTCTGGGAAGAAAGTGGCCATGCGAAAAAGCTGCTAGCCTCGGGATGAGGTGAACAGTACTTTGGGTCTGCCAATACACGATAATTAGGGTCACAGTAGTCCAAAGGAAGGATATCATTAGGACGAGAATAGAAGCTCAACTCACAGAAAGCCGTATAAGTTAGATCTAAATGCTAACAGAGAGTAGCGCCATAAAGACATCTGTTAAGGATGAAAGAGGAATATACTAATAAAGATGAATCATGACCTACCATGCTTTTGCGGTGAGGGTTACATGGCGTTAGTTCGGCAGAGCCTACATCATTTAGATCGCAGTAGTCTGAGGTGGGTCAGAAAGTAAGTGACCGTTCAGATGGGGCCAGATAAGTCAGCAAGAGGAAGCTAGACCGCCAAATTATGGTGTGAATAACAGTTATAAGTGTCATAAGCAAAAGAGCTTTTGAGACGACAGCGGCGACATGAAATGCCAGTTAGCGTGCACGAGGAAAGGTCTAGGGATGAGAGGCAAAGGTTGTTTGAAATACAGAGCCTAGATCGTTTAGGTCTTGGACGTCTGGGAGCTGTCAGAAACAGTAGACTAGTCAGCCGAGGCTAGATGAAGCCAGGCCCGAAGAGTTATCCGTCCAATTGAGAAACTGAATGCAAAGGAGTAAAAAAGAGCGCGAAAAAGGAAAGAATGGGGTCGGGAGGAAATTGCTTCTTTGAGGAAAGGTGTAAAAGCTAACGATGTTTCCGTGGTAATGTGAATAAACCGTTGGGTCAGTCGACGCCTGATCATTAGGATCATGGTAGTCGGAAGGGAGGAGATGGTTGAGGGAGTAGAATGTCCGCTTTACAAGACAAAGTCGTATTATTTAGGTCGCAGTGCTAACAGAGAGCGTCGGCTGGACAGACATGCAAAGGAAAGTTTTCCGTCCAATTGAGTGGGCGTTGGTTACATGTCTTATCGGTGAGCAGGTCCTTATTACCAGAACTCATCTTCAGCAACGCAGCTGCCCAGAAGTTTTGCCACCTTTGAGACGCTGAGTAGTCGTTTTATGGCAGAGGAGAATTCCACTGTATGTCCTGACGCTCCGACTATTTCTGGTGGCCTGTTCCATAGGGATATCTATAGAGCAAAAGTTTGAAGGATTGTTGCGACATGTCTTGGGGGAGAGAGAATGAGGGGGCGTTTTGCGTATGGGATAAAGTGTATCACTCATCGGTTGAAAAGTTTCGCCTACACATGAGTCAGTTTTGAGAAGTTTGTAGAGGAACACGTGGTTAGCTTTAAGGCTGCGCAGCCAGACAGGCTCCAGGCCAAGCAGTTTGCAGCCTCCTTAAGCGTAGCTGGGCCAAGAAGGCGCTTAGCGAAAGACCCCTGGTCTTTCCCGATCCTCAATCTATCAGTCTTTCGTGGATTAGAGATAACTAACTAGCAGTACTAAAATCGGTTGAGCACACAATTTGTAGAGCGTGAGCCGAGACTCAGCCAGGTTTTCTGACTTCAGTATATACCCGATAATAAACCTGGCTTTGGTAGAGCTTGCTTGTTCGGAGAAAGTTAGCTAGCTATAGTAATGCACACTGTGGTCGCACACGGAGGAGCTATTACCTAAGGGTGTGCCGTTTAGATTTAGTGTGTTGTATGGTATAGTACAACGGTAGGAGAGAACAGTGCATTTGATTGGTGAGGGTTCTAGCCTCCACATACCGCACCAATTCTCTAGAGCGCGAAGATCGTTGTGAACGTTTGTGAGGTCATTTTGTATGCAGCTGGGCTCATACTAAAATACGGCTTTTATATCACTGCCAAAAACGTATGGCGTACCGTAGAGAAAGACACGGAAGTAGTCATTAGTGTGTAAGAGAAACAGCAGAGGGTCAAGTACACTAACTTGAAATACTCCGCTAGTTACTGCTGCTATTTTGGATGACGTATCCCCTAGTTTTAGGTACTGCCTTCAGCTAGAGGTAAGAAGAAAACCAAGAAAGAAAACGGCTAGCGACACCGAATGCAGCTAATATCCTCGGCAGTCCACTGACTGGAACCCGGTCAAGCGCTTTTTCATGTCCAAGAAGATAATGACTAGCGCTTGCCCCCGAGTCGATGGAGTGTGTCACATGGTTCAAGCATGCAAACTAGCATGTTTGGCAAGGTTTAGCAGGCAAAACCCGTGTTAAGTCCTATTTATGAAATTGCGCTGCAGTAGGAAATGAAGCACTCCCTCCTTTACTATCCTTTCCAAAACTAGACGCGAAGTGCTTGTGGCTTATAGGACGATAGCGGTTGAAATTTTAGCGACAACCTTGCTTGTGACGTGGAATGACTATGGAGTGCTTCCATATGATTGGGTAGTTTCCGCTCGTCATGGAGAGGGTGAGAACGTTGAGAAGAATTGGAATAACCGGGCCTCCGAGTAATGGTAAGGAAGCTGTGACTCCGTCAGGGGCGTGATTGTGTGTCAGCTTCAGTGAGCGTATAGCTCGACTGATATTGTTCAGAGTAAAATCAATGGTGTGAATGCGATTGTCTGTAAACGTTGAAACCGTATTTGGCACTAACACATTCGTGCTGATGAAGTCATCATAGAGGTGTGCATTAAGGAAATCGCACAAATCTGCTGCGGCAGTAATGATCCTAATTGCAGGAAGCACAAGTGAGTTAATCGGCTGGTTGTTGCGGCCGCTGCTATGGTTCAAAAGTCGTACAAGTGACTTGGCCTTGTTCACGTTGCGCAACGCAGTGAGCTTAGCTACAGTATGTACATGACTGCGAGTTTCTCCATTCCACTAGTATTTCATTTGTACGAAGTAGGTGAAAATCCTTAGTATTTTTGTAATAAATAAATAAATAAATAATTTCTTCTCAGTTTCATAGAGACACAACAACGCAGGCATGATCAAGGTTTAAAAACCGACGTGTTTCACGACGATACATTGGGTTCAAGCGTGTGTAGTTGAAACAGTGTCGGGAAGAGTTGATATGTGAGCCTAGTCGACTTGCCAGTTTGTAGTTGTGGGCTGTGACTTTATTCAGTGGCGAGTCACATCCGCCACGTCGCAGTGTTGTTAAACAGACATTTGTGGCTCTTTATAGGGAGAACACTTGCCAGGCGAAAACCCACCACGTCCTGCAACACTGCCGTAGTATTTTGAACATTAATGTTGAACTGGCAAAGCCGCTTGACGACTGGTTTTACCTTCGGATTTTCGCAGAGTAATGGCTTCCAATTTCCTCTGCTAGTTGGACAGGTAATTTGATCGGGGTAGCCATTATTTTTCAGATCAGTGGAGGAGAGGGACCTCGTGATTATTCATCTTATTGTATGTCCAGGTGAGCAAAAGTTCAACTTCTCCGCTGTCCAGGTTTTACAGATGTATAATTTTTGGGAGAATGAGGATACGTCCATTTCTCCATACTGGACAAGGGTTATAGTGATTGCAGTTCGGTCCTTTCGGAGTTCTACCATGCTCCAGGTAGGTCCATGTGGGTTGTTGCGTCCGTCTTGGGCCAAAACTGTTCCTCAGTCCAATCCCAGATCTCCAAGAATTCCCGGACCTCAGAGAAAAGGGAAAGTGAGGGACAGCCGAGAGAAGACCGCAAGAACAGGCATGGAGTTGAATATTGTTAATGTCTTAAGTTACAACACTTGTGCTTGAGACAAAAGCATGTACACTGTGCAACAATAATTATGCTGAAAATGTCTTCTGAATATCCTACCGAATCATTAGCCGTATAGGTGGCTTGCTAACGCCTGCCTAGAGACAAGATCGTTGTACAAGTAAGTAAAGTACGAAGTATCCGTTTAGTAGGAGCCAATAATTGCGTAGGGATAGAGCAAAGAGAGTTAGAATAATGGTAGTGATTGTCAGGTTCATGAACAGCAAGTAGTTAGCGTAATCCGAGAGGGAGCGCGTAATAAGCGAAAATAAATAGGTTGCCGCGAGCGTCCTAAAGATTAATTGGTGGCAGGGTAGAGGAAGGATTGGATGCAGAAATTCTAGAGGAATAAAGGATATTGGGATACGGAGTGGCTCCTAACAAGCATTAAATTATCGCATATGCATGGAGCCAATGGCCACTATCTATTTCTGAACGGAAATTCCGAATATACGACGTCCGACAGGTGGCGATAGAAGAGACTAAATGGCTGGATGTAGCCATTCCAGTCAGACGCTTGGTCACTAGCGTATGCCTATAGGGTCGCTGAGTGTATCAACAGGCCAGTGAAGGTGAGTGACAGTTCAGGTGATAGGTCAACAGACCAGCAGAGCTGTGACGCAAGCAATCGAAAAGAATGAACATTGCAAGAAGGGAGCTAGCTCCGGATATCCGCAAAGTTAAGTGGAAGCTACGGTGACAAGCTGTTGCTAGGTAGAAATATTAGCTCTAGAAAAGAATATGTCAGTCGCTGTCGAAGCCATATCATTAAGACGATTGATCACTACTGGATACCTACAGTTTCAATGAAGAAATCAACATGCGAGCAAAGATTCGAGAGAAAGACGTCAGAGAAAAATGAAGGCTAGAAATCAACGAGTGGATCCTTGCAAGCTACATGGAGACAACGATGCCTAGCTGCTATCAAGAAGAGTTGATGCGAGTAGGACGGGCGACACAACGGCGCGCTAGGAGAGAGAAGAGTGACCAGCAATAGAGTTCTGATTACGCCTTCAGTTACTAGTGTATCCTACGGTGGCATATAATAGGTCAACAAACCATCTGAGCTGTGACGCAAGCAATCCAAAAGAATGAACATTGTAAGAAGGGAGCTAGCTCCGGATTTCCGCAAAGTTAAGTGGAAGCTATGGTGACTAGCTGCTGCTAATCAGAGATATTGGCTCTAGAAAAGAATGTATCAGTGGCTGTTGAAGCCAATGGGAGCGCATTTGCTTAAACTAAGTGGTAATTTTACCCGTGAGGGCATCATTAGGATGTTTAGGTCTCCTGCTCGAGCGCTCCAGGGTGGCTAGGATATCAAGGCAAATCGTGATTATTGTAAAGTTCACTGGTCGCTCTGTCCGTATCAGTTGCCAGGAAGAAAAGGTCCCAAGCAGAGGTACGGAGAAGTGAGGAGAAGGCCTGCCAATTCCTATGCTGGAGAAGCCTAAAAGCACGGTAGATCGGGCTAATATGATGATAGAATTTGGGTAGCTTGAATGATAGCTTTACAACTTTGTGGTTGCTCCCCGGAAGGGTATTTAACACAATGGCAGTTGCATGCGGGATACCGCTGGTGTATAGTAGGTGTAGGGCGTTAAACGGTCTTGTGGGTACGCGCACATACTGAGTCCAGGCAAATGTGAAAAAAGTGTCTACGAAGGCCCCATACCTGAATGGTGCTGATTGAGTAAGCCACGAGGTGTGGGGCATACTTGAGTCTCCGCCGATTATTTTATGACGGGTGAGAACGAATGAAACTTCTTGAAAGAGCTTAGCCAATTCCTCAGCTGCAGTACTAGTTAGATGCGGTGGGTGGTAAATGCCGCCCATCAGAACGTGAACTTGGTCTCCTATGACCTAAATCCAGACAGAATCTTCGGGATTTCCAAGTAGCAGAGTTTGAAAAGATGACGGGTGGAAATCCTCGCTGAGGTATATAAGACAACCACCGCCACATTGGTTGATGCGGCTGCTACAGTAAGTCCTGTACCCAGGAATGTGCAGCAGAACCTCAGATGTAGCATCTGCGTCCGCGTTTCAGTTTTCAACTTCACATGCGGACTGGACAGAAGTAAACGAGGGGCAAGGAGAGGCACTTTAGTTTTGATAGATAGAGCATTGAATAGTGGGATTGTATACGAGTCGGTTGGATTGGTCTTGACGAGTGTCACGGCCAACGGCGCACCTGGCGACTCGCTGAGGTGTTAGGCATGTTTCTAAGCAGGCGTTGAGGTGCATGAATGATGGACATACGAAAGATAAGGAAAGAGGCAGATGGGGGTCAGGGACAGTGTGTTGAAGAGGAGGGTAAGATGCATTCGGGCGTAAAGCCTGATTGAGATGTCAGGCACGTGGTCAGGTGTAATGCAGTGGGTCAAAGACGTCATCCTTGTGGCCGGAGCAGACTGGAGGGCGTCAGTTGCATCATATCCAGTAGGCAGGCTAGGTGATACGGCGCCGTATCTTGATAAATGCATGCCTGGCTTGGGGTCCGCAACTTCCTGCGTTCCATAAGAAAGGGATACCAGTGTTTGGGCAATTCGCGGTGATCGCAGGTGGTGGTCGAGTTTCACCTTCGCTGGGTTCAGAAGGACCGGGAGGTGCGGTGTATGTGAAACGCATAGTGTTAAAATATCTATGTGATCCTTGTCTGTGTGGCACTGTGGTTCGACCAGCAGCGACACTCTACTTGCTCGGAATTCGGATATGAAGTAAGGGACTTGGGGTGTTGAGTGGACACTTCTGGCGAACGAACTGTTCAGTTTGGTGGTCTTATAAGTAGGCTTCGGCCCAGACTAGGGGGTGGGAGTTTCGATATATCCGTGCGAACCGACTGGGTGTTTTGCTTAGTCGTTAACCACAAGAGGTTTGTATTGGCCATGTTGCAAAGCTTGCGTATTGTACTTTGCTGTACTGTTGTGGCGTTGATAAAACCCAGGAGTCTTAGCAGTCAAACATCGTCGGTGAGGGTTGATAAACGTTGTCGTCGGACCAGTAGGATATTGAGCAGAGTCGTTTATGACACGGAAAATGGGGCGTAAGACGACAAGCAGTTATTGCTCTCAATTACTGATTCCTTGTCACACATGTCTGACAGGTTAAATGAACGCTGACGGTGTGTTGTGTACACTGTTGCGCTGGTTGTTACTGTCATTGAAACACTCCCGGTTTTGATGCTATTAATGCGTCCTTTGTTCCCAGGGGCTCTGGTACAGCCGGGCCTACTTGTCGCGCTTGTGTCAAATCCACATCCACATTATAAATCATCGAAGGACAAACAGTAGGAGTTGCAGTTAGATGACTCGTGGACAGTTACGCTCCCGAAGGTGGTGTTGTTTGCGTGGATTTTTGGTTGAGTTTGAATTAGATAGAATAGGCTTTGCAGCGGTGTTCTCTCCGGTTTTATTAAGATTGATCCGAGATTAGGCAGCCATGTTAGGAGAAATCGGGCTTCAATAAACCTTTCAGCAAAGTCCTGGTGGCAGCGCTGGATCACGCTTGGGCAAGCCCGGCCAGGGATCTTACGCAAACAAGTGGCTGTGCAACAACCGTGTGGCATTTGCAAGCCTCTAAAAAGGTATGCAGCACTTTATTGAGGGACAATTTGTCTTGTACATTGAGTACAAGGACGTTGTTGGCGCGGCGCATGCGCTCACGGACTTTTTGAGCAATATTGATCGGCATTTCACAAATTGAGAATATATCTAACAGCTTTTCTTAACTTTGGTATTTGGTTAAGTGGGCAAATGTGTGCGCTCATCAAGGGTTTCCATAATAGTCACAATTTGATTTTCCAGCTCGTTCGCTTCACTTTCAAGGGCAGAAACCTTAAGCAAAGCGTCAGCCAGTGGATCCGAGAGTATACCTTTTTCACTCCTGTGTTTGGTGTGGATCAGCCTTGGCGGTCGAAGGCGCTAAGGATTTCTCCGGGTTCTTGGCAGATATGGGAAGCACACGACGCTTGCCGGCCATGTTGCAAATGTTATAATCTTCTCACTAGACGCAACTCCAAAAATAACAATTCACTGCCCCACAAAACTTCTAGCCCAACCGAAGGAAAAAATCAGAATGCCAATGACCTTGTCAAAATAACTTATTAACCGCCGTCAACGAACACTGTACAGCGACTGCGGACCTTGACTGTATTTATAGGTCTCTGCTGACCTACGACTTCTAGAATTGAAAGGTCAACTGCAAAGCTTAGCAGTTCCCGATATCTTTTGCCGAGGGATTAGGTGGCGTTTAATCCCGTGCAGAAGAAGACTCCAGAACGTTCGAAATCGATGCGATAATCGTTAATAATCGATTAATCGCTAAAATAGTGAATTTCCAAGGCAATTCTTACTTTCTCCCGGACACCTCCCCTCCTGAGATATCGTCCGAGGTATAAGACGAAAGCCTAGGATTAACTTGCAGTCTTCGGGACGGTGTTCTCTGCCTGTCGGTCCACCTCCTTGGCAGAAGCGCCCGAGCACTTTGTTCCGATGTTCTTGTTCTGGATTCTTTGCTCGACTGTGTGCAGTCGTCCACTGCTTCCTTCGGCAAGTTGAAACTTTCCACCAGTAAATCGAACGGGAGGTCAGTAGGCCTTGCTTGTTCTGGTTGGCAAGATGTGGGCCGTAACTGGTTTGCATGCCGTGGCCAGATCTGTGCGCCCACCATCACGTCATACATGACGTTTCCGCGCTTGCGTTTGACCGTCCCTGGCGTCCATTTCGCATGGCCTTCCCGGTAGTCACGTACTAGCACCTTCTGTCCAAGCGTGAAAGATCGCTTCTTTGCTCCATGCCTCCGATTAAACTCCTGTTCCATTCTGCGGTTTCTTTCACCAACAGAGGACTCCGAGCCCGGTCGGATGGCGTCGAAAGGCATGCGGAGCTTCCGGTTCATCATGGCCTGTGCTGGAGAGACTCCGTCTGGCGCTTGTGGATTCGGTGTTGATCGGTAGAGGAAAAGGAACCGGTCAACCACCTCCTCTATACGTCCCTCCCCTTTTGATTTGTGGAGAGCTCGCTTGAATGTATCGACAAACCTTTCTGCCTGGCCATTCGACTGTGGGTGAAACGGCGGCGAGCGAACGTGCTGTACGGCGCATTGCTTGCAAAACTCCGTAAACGTTGCTGAAGTAAATTGTGAGCCATTGTCGGTGACAATTGTCTCAGGACAGCCGAATCTGCTAAAGGTTTGGCGCAGTTTCGATATGGTGGCATTGGTGGTTGTGTTCTCCATAAGAAATACTTCAGGCCACTTGCTGTATGAATCGACTATAATGAGGAAACTTCGGCCGTTGATCGGTCCCGCAAAGTCGACATGGATGCGGCACCATGGCTTAGTAACTCTTGGCCATGAATAGAGTACTGATTTTTGTGGCGCTTTCAGGACATTGGCACACTTTTGGCAGCGTTTGGCTATTTCTTCTAGCTGTTTGTCCATGAGGGGCCAGTATACATAACTGCGGGCAAGCGCCTTCATCCGGTTGATTCCAGGATGCCCGGCGTGAAACTGCCGAATAAGACGCTCCTGAAGTGCCTTGGGGATGACCACTCTTTCCGAAAATAGTATGCAGTCGTTTACAATAGAGAGCGAGTGTCTCCTCTGAAAGTACTGTTGCAACTCGGCAGATGGACATGAACGTGGCCAACTTGTTTTGTGAAATCGTGTAACCTTCTTGAGTATTGGGTCCCGAAGCGTTTCGGTTCGTACAGCTTCTGCGGTAACTGGTAGACCGTGCAATGCATCAGTTACCAGGAAGTTGACGTCATGTTCAATCTCGACCGAGGCAATGATTGTGTCCTCATGTTCTTGCTGGCGGGCATCAATTAGGCGTGACAGTGCATCCGCTTGGCCAATGGAAACTGTCGACTGGTATTGGATCTCAAAATCATACCCCATTAAGGTAAGAGCCCAACGTTGTAGCCGGTTGGCTGTGTAGGCCGGAATGCCCTTTTTCGAACCAAAGATAGCCAGCAAGGGCTTGTGATCTGTCAGAAGCTTGAAGCGGCGGCCGTATAGCATTTTGTGGAATTTCTTGACTGCGTACACTATGGCCAATGCTTCTTTCTCAATCTGGCTGTAATTCTTCTCGGCCTTCGTAAGTGTTCTGGCGGCATGGGCGATTGCTTTCTGAGATCCATCGGCGTAGGTGTGTGATATTACTGCACCAATCCCATGGCTTGATGCATCTGTAGCTAAGACAATCTCTTTGGAGGGATCAAAATGAGTCAAAAGCAAGTTTGAGGACAGCAGTGACTTGACGCGTTCGAAGGCATTCTGGCATTCTGATGTCCAGTTCCATGTTTGGCCTTTGGCTAATAGCTTGTTTAACGGGGCACGCAGGCGGTGCATCTCAGGCAAGAATGCGCTGTAGTGGCTGATGAGCCCACAAAAGGAACGCAAGGACTGTAGATCTGTTGGCGGAGGCATTTTTCTAATAGCTTCTATGTTTTCCGGATCTGGTCGACGTCCGTCCTTTTCGAGGATAAAACCGAGGTATTTGATGATCGGCGTGAAAAATGTGCATTTATCCTCACGGATCCGGAAACCGTACGACTGTATGCAACCAAGCACTTCATCCAGTCGGTTAAACAGTTCTTCCGGTGTTCGGCCCATCACTATGATATCATCCAGATATGCAGCGGTTCCAGAAACGCCCGCTAGCATGGTGTCCATCAACTGTTGGAAGATGGCTGGCGCCGTTTTCACACCAAATGGCAAGCGGTTGTATTGGAATAGCCCACGATGAGTGTTGATCGTCAACAACTCCCTCGAGACATCGTCAACATCCACTTGCAGATAAGCATCGGATAGATCAAGCTTAGCAAAGTACTTACCACCATTCAACTTTGCAAAGATATCCTCCGGTACAGGTAATGGGTACTGGTGGTCGTCCAGCGCGGCGTTGAGGCCAGTTGAAAAGTCAGCGCAAACGCGTACCTTGCCATTTGCTTTCTTCACTGCGACAATAGGTGCGGCCCATGATGAGTAGTTGACGGCTGTGATGACTCCGGCACGTTCCAGTCGATCGAGCTCTTGCTCAACGGTTGACATGGCTGCATATGGTACCGGTCTTTTGGCCTTGAACACTGGTTTAGCACCTGGTCGCAAGTTCAGTGTCGCTTTGAATTTTGTACAATGGCCCAAGCCATCCTGAAAGACAGAGGCAAATTTGCGCTTCAGGGTACGTGTCATGTCTTCGACGGACTTTGATGATGGGTCTGGACTTGCTCGAACTCGGTTGCAGATCTGATTCAAGGGAACATCGAGGAGATTCAACTTTTCAATCCAGTCGAGGCCAAGAAGATTCAAATTCGGCCGGTCTGAAATGTAGCATGTTCCCGACTTTTCCACACCTTGGAAAGCAATCTTGCAATTGAGTTCGCCCACTAAGTTTAACACACCGCCGGATGCATTATGTGCAACTTTCTGAGACTCGACCATCTTCGGCCTCTTTATGTGATTCCATGTGCTCCTGGAAATAATCGTGATGTCCGAGGCCGTGTCAAATTGCAGTTTCGTTGGGATCCCATTGATTAACACAGTGATGAATCGTCGTCTCGGTTTACATTCGCTTTGGAATGCGGCAACTATGGACAGAGACTCAGCGCCGTCCCTTCTAGAATTACCCTTTCGATAAGACTTCACTTTCTTCGACCGGACTTGACTGCAGCATTCCTCTTTATGCCCACGCTTATGACACGTTTGACAAATATGATGTTTGAAGGGACAAAAGCGAGCGAAATGCCATTCGCCGCAAGACCAGCATGCTGTGGGCGGTTTCTTCGTAGGCCTCTTGAAGGGTTTGCTTGCGTTGGCGGTCCTGGCCTTTTTCACGAGTTGCACGGTATCTGGTGGTGCGAGACCATTGCGTTCGACCATGGCAGTGTCGTGTTTTAGAGTGAGCAGCCGTTTGCATTCGCTTACGAGGGCCTTCAGTGTCAGGTCAGGATCCTGCTCCAGCTTAGCTAAAAGCCGCGTTCGGATCTCAGCATCACTGGGCGATTGTAGAGCGCTGACGAAAATGAGACACTTAAACTGATCGTCCGTTAAAGAGCGTAGTTTGAAACGTTCACACTCACGGTTAATCATGTCTGCTAAGGCCCCAAAGTCGTCAGATTCCTGTTTGACAATTTTCAGGCATTGATAGCGAATACTAAACAAAGATACCGACTCACCAAAAATTTCCTTCAACTGCGACACTGCTTCGTCAAAAGTCAGATCCTTCGGCTGTTTGGGCAAAATGTGGTCTATGAACCTTGAATGTTCACTTATTCCGAGCTTGCGGAGTAGCAGTCGCACCTTCCAGGAGTCGTCCTGACGAATGAAGTCCGCCTGGAACATGTCTTCCCAGCGCTTGAACCACGCTGCGAAAGTGCATCCAGAATACGCATCATAATGTCATTAAGTGATGGCGTTCGTGAGAAGATCAACAGAACTCGCCTGCGTGTCCCGCGTCGCTGCTCCTGTTTTCTGCAAGCTCAAACATTGTGTCAGATGTTCAATCATTTTCGTTCGCGCATCCATTTGAGCTTGTGGTTGAAAAAGCAGCTTTTGAAATTGTTCAGCAGAAAATTTCATCACATTTCCAATTTTCTCCGTCGCCATTTGTTATAATCTTCTCACTAGACGCAACTCCAAAAATAACAATTCACTGCTCCACAAAACTTCTAGCCCAACCGAAGGAAAAAAGCAGAACGCCAATGACCTTGCCAAAATAACTTATTAATCGCCGTCAACGAACACTATACAGCGACTGCGGACCTTGACTGTATTTTTAGGTCTCTGATGACCTACGACCTCTAGAATTGAAAGGTCAACTGCAAAGCTTAGCAGTTCCCCATATCTTTTGCCGAGGGGTTAGGTGGCGTTTAATCCCGTGCAGAAGAAGACTCCAGAACATTCGAAATCGATGCGATAATCGTTAATAATCGATTAATCGCTAAAATAGTGAATTTCCAAGGCAATTCTTACTTTCTCCCGGACAGTAAATAATAGGTATAAAAGCAGGTAACCACACGGGTATATACGTAAAAATTAAAAATGTGAACACGACAAACGACAGTGGAAAAATGTGATGGACTAAAGTCAAAAACAGAACAATCGAGTTCGTAGTAGGAATGTTTTGCGTTAAAGTAACACAAAAGGTGCCAGAACACCTCTGTATGCAGATCAGGGTATAGAAAGACGGAACGCAAGTAAGCAAGTAAGTTATTTTTGCACAGATTTTGATTGACTGTGTTGAACGCTGCTTTGGCGTTTGGAGTGGACGTGAAAGTTTTGGGATTGCCCTTGAGAAAATCAGTTAGTTGAAAACTTGCACTGCAGCTATGTATAGGCCGTCCGTAGTAATTACCCATGCTAAGATAACTGTGTAGGTTCTTAACGGATTGTCGTGATGGATACTCCAACATGGTTTGCTTTTTATCAGTCAAGGGCTAACCCGTTAGCGTCAATCCTAGGGTCCAGGAAATCGATGGAAGGTTGGACACCTACACATTCGTTAGTTAATGAAGATAAGATGATGTTTCCAAAATTCGAAGACTTTCCAAAGGTGTGTTGAGGTTTCTTCAGCAGAAGCCCCTACAACACGAACATTATCAGTGTAAACAAAGCTAAAGTCGAGGCCATAAAAAACTTGGTCCATGAAGATTTATAATAATCGCGCGGCCTTTCGGAGTCTGAGCGGCATAGGGAGAAACCAGTACAAGCTAAAGGGGTGGTAACTGCAGTGCCTGCAATATCCTTCGGGGGCCAAAGGAACTTGGTGGTACGCCCTGACAAGCTAAAGGTTGTAAAGGATCGACTATCCAGCTAATCTCAACAAAAAGTCGTGTATATGAGGAACCGGTTAACTATCGGGAACGGTGACGTTATTCAGTGCTCAAAAGTCGCCACATAGTCGCCAATCACAAGGATTTTTAGCACAAGATGCAGTGGCGATGACCAGCAGCTGCTTAAAAGTTAATTGATGCCGAGAATAAACATGTGCTCGAAAATTTCTTAGCAGCCTGGAGTTTTCAGGTGTATCGTCGTGGGTTCACCATTGCGAGTAGACCAGTTGCGACAATGTGAATTTACACACGGTGCTTGGGTTTCGTCGCGTCGTTATTTACTCCGTCAAGTAATGGGAAATGCTGCAACAAGGCGGAATACTACGAACGATCGGGCATAAAGTCAAGAAGCAAGATGAACTTTACTACAGTATGCTTGCCGGAAGCACTTAACGCAGTAGTGCCAAAACGCAGATCTACTGCGAAGATAAATTGCAAAGAAAATCAATACCACAGATAGGCTTCTATACGGCGTCGGTTCAAAAAAATGAAGGAAAGCTACGGCGTAGTCTAAATCAGCATGAGAATTTTCTGGCTATAAATCGAGATCTTCGTCTGCTTAACAGCATGTGGCGTCATTGCAGCCGGTTGTAGCGAGCGTTCTTCCAAGGTTAGGGGTATAAAGCTCAACTCTGCGCAGGTGGCAGCCAAAAGGTAGAGTTTAGTCGTAAAACCAAATACGTAAGGTAGGTGATTAATAATTTGGCCAGCGGCAGCCCTCGCCATTAGTGACTGGCTGGCTTTAGCTAATGCCTTTGGGGGAGCAACCCCTGGGCGGTAAGTTCGGGGGCATCACCAAAGCTATAGTGTAAGTAGCAGTAAGCAAGCGCTGATAGTCTTCGGAATTTGCTGCTAGGCCTGTTTCTGGAAGAGTATTTTTAGGTCCGCATTCCACCTCGACAAAGGTGAGAAAAGATGAACTCCAGGTTTAACAGACTCTGAATAACGGAGTCGAGTGTGATACTATCTAAAATGCTTGCGGTAAGGTGCTTCGAAAACAGGATTCACAGCATTTTAAAGAAACTTTCTTGCGGTTGGTCGGCTGCTTCCGCCAGCTTATTCAGTGGGCTTTTAGCCCAAAGAACTAGGATCGCCTTCGCGTTTGCTGGAAGACGCTTAATCCGGAGGTGACGAAGAATGGAATCCTCTAAGTTTGAAAAAACAAAATTAATCGCATGTGCCGAAGAAACTGAGAAGGTGCACGATGGCCAAGCTCGACGCCAGAAAGTAGCTGTTGAACGCGTGCCTCGTCGGAAAATGTACTGTGTTCCAAGGTAGCTGCATTAAGCTTGTCATAAAGTGAATCTGTCGGCATAAGGTAGAGGATGTCAATGACATCGGAAGCCACGTGTGCGGGTAAGTGGGTGGGAACACATAGAAAGTTCGTAGACTGCGAAGTTAAGTTACGTAACCACAAGCTAGACTCCAATTGAGTAAAAAAGGCACGTGGGCCGGACACGTCAAAGGATGGCAGAAAAAGATAACGGATTTGTCAGATAACTATTTAAAGTTTGCTTAAACATGATGAAGAATATAAAGTGTACGGAAAAAATTATTCGGGGTAATCAATTAATGTAGAGGACGGTCAACGGATAAGTTGAGTGCGGCCTTAAGTGACAAGCTTAGGCAAACTCACCATAGAAGAACAATCAAGCACACATGCGCTATAGTTCTTTCTTCAGTCATGCATATTCTGATGCCGACTAGAGATTCGAAGATTTACACCCGACTACTGGAAATACGTGGCATCAGCACAAGCACAGGCAGCAGCAAAAGAAACCAACACGACGCGAACGCGTTGGAGGGTTGTGTACAACAGTTGTGGTTAATAAGGGTAAAATATGGTCGCTAACGGAGGTGATAAACACAAAGATAAAATATATGGTAAGCACCACCGCTACATTTCGAACAATAACTTTTATATCAGGTATAAATTCCTGCAACGCATCGCAAGCTACTTTTCACTCATGCGCACATCATTAATTTCCAAATTTCATCCAGTACTTATGTACCGTAGCCATCTCTTTTCGCTCCCAAAAAGAATGAAGCTTAGAAGGTACCAACCACCCTGTCATCATAGATTCCTACCGAATAAAATTAAATTAATTTACGCCGTGATTGTTAACATCCAGACGCGCCAGCAACGCAGTAACCCGTCTTTACCCTTTAACATTTGCGTTACACAAACCACTCTTATATATACAACCAATATTGCTTAGTTCATTTCAATAACAAAAGCTGCAAAATCGCTTACCACTTATAACTAAATATTGATGGTGCTGCCATTGACATTTGTTTCATTAGATTTTACTCAGCTAGGGAACACATTACCAAGGAGGCCACATAGTAGACAGTAAAAAGTAAATCGGCCCTCACTTTTACGTGCAACTACAGTATAATTTCAGTCGTAGGTTACTAAAAGGCATACATTTTTCATTTTGTTGCAGCAAGTCGCATTTTCACTCGGTTACCAGAAGTCGTATTTGCACCCGTATACGCCTTTGGTAATCTCAGAACCTGCTACCATGATTACGGCAAGCCTTTTAGCACAATGTTAACCGACACTTCATGTTGTAAACGCTACTATTTCATTTGGCCTTATTTAAAAACATATTAACTATTCAGTTAGCCTATTCGTTGCTATAATTCTTCCGACTAGCCGTTTCACCTACACCTGTAACTTGGTTCCGCCAACTGTGAGAGTCTAGGACACAGTCTTGGCTCGTAGTAAAAACACCGAAGTGGAGTTCGAATTTCGCGGGTAGCTAGGTATTTAATTGCTAAAGAATAACAAAAATCAATTTTGGTATAATGTATGTACCTTCATCACAGTTGTGCTGCGTCTTGATGCGACTAGTAAATGCTTTTGAGTAGGTGTCGCCTATGAATGTCACTTTCTTGGACGTGTCAACATGGTAACGGATAATAGTCAAAACGCTGATTCGCCATTGGCGTGCATATCAAGTGCTGCAGAGAACTTATTATTTTGGGTTTTAGCGTCTTAGATTACGTGCAACTGCAAGTCCATAACCAAGGTTTTGAGAAACTGGTAAAGAAACCTAGTTATATCCTCCTCCTAATAAAAGCGAATGCATATATTAGGAGGATAAAATACTCGGTTTGCATCTGGGTTCGCTTGACAACAATACGGGCAGGCCAGTATAACTTGTTTGAATCATGTGATACATCTGGTTTCCTTGGTGGAAGTCTCACCTGCAGGGTTGCTGTCGGCCGCCGTTTGTTCTTTAAGTTTCGATGTTCTCTGTTAGTACAGACGCAAATAGCTCGGTATAAGAAGTTTTCAAACTGTCAATGCTAACAGTGTACGATGCTCGAGTGGTCTGCACATCTGGTTTGCGACGGTGAGGCCACCAGTTAGAATCCGCCTAGGAGTAGGTCCGCGCGGTATAGTCAACCAGCGCGCGACTGGCAGTCGTTGCGCTCCAGCGAGGCGCCATTACGGCGTACAGTTGATACAGTAGTTATGTAGTTATCATTCACAGCTGTACGGTAAAACGTTACTCATGAAGCGTAAGAAGGAAAAACGGACTCACCTACGGAGGTGGTAAACGTTGCTTAATATTAATGGCGAATGAAAACATGAGTGCACAAAGAGAGCAGTTTGTTAGTATGAAGCTTACACTGGACTTGCGTTTGTGCAGTCATTATTATCGTTATACACGTTATCTAGAGTTGGAAAAGACTTCATCTACTGTGCCGCAATACCTAAAACTAAAAATGGAACAAAATGCAACAGGTACAAGCTAGCTGAGCAACCGGTAACGGAACGGCATCATTCCGGTAAGCTACCTCCTGGCTACTATGCAGCAAAATAATTACTATGCAATGTTATGTAAGGCTAAATAGTGAGCTCGTGGTTAAAAATGAGGTTAAAAGTGATGAGGTTGGACGAAGAAATCCAGAGCACAAACGCCACTGAGGTCCGCTCCTAGGCATACCAGCAAGTGTATCCAACAAACGTGTTCATCGTCTTTCAGCCCTAACCAGGGTGACGTGAAGCTCCAACCGCGGCCGGTTCGGAAGTGAGGGCCTTCATTCCTCTCGAACAAGTCATCGCCTGTCCACCCATCCTCTTCTTCCATGCACACCCCGGCGCGCAACCATCGCATGTCGAGGGTCGCTGGGCTAACGCAATCTTTCATGTACAATTTCATTGTTGACCAATTGTACATTATTCCCTCTTGTTTTTATCTTCCTTACCACCGGCTCGATACTTGACCGCCATGTAAGTTCCCGCGCTCACGTGTTCGCGCTTGTCTCGCTTCATCCTTTCGCATCTTCTGGTAGCCCATCGAACACAGTCTGCTGTGCCTGACTCCAATTGCCTTCTGATATCTGCGCATAAGTTAACGCACCGTCGCAGACTAGTATTAACCAGTCCTATAAATTGGTGACCCCGATTCGCGCACGCGAATTTAACCTCTTTCCTCATTTTTATTATCTGGTGAGCTCGTACCTTTTTCTCGATTACATACCTGTATTCATTTGTTTTTGCGCAATTTTAGTACTTTTATCGTGTTTTGTTCATCTTTTATATTTTCGGCTCACATTTCGAGAGTGGCATCTGAGTGGCGTCACAGCGTAGACATGCATACGCTAGCTGTTCCAAGTTTCATGGAACATCCCATAGATCTGGTTTACGATATCCGAGAGCGAACGAGAAAATAAGGGCATTCAAGCTTACCGTCCGAAATAAAATCGGCTCCTCCCACGCCTTCCTTCGTCGGTTGGGACGCTGACTGGGGACCTTCTACTCTGCCCGTCAAACGAGGCAAAATATGAAACGACGAAGCAAGCGACTTTAAAAGAGTTACGGCCCAGCGCACAAGCGCGCTTTGAACAGCACAATCGTCTCAAGCTTAGAGATTGCAAGCCGTCCGCATTGCTCCGCGAACTTCCGCGCATCGCTGGTCCTTTATTCTTGCACGAAGAAAGGATAAAGGAGCTGTGGCTTGCAAGTCTAGTAGAGCCATTGCAGTTAATGCTGTCCATGATT
Source organism: Dicrocoelium dendriticum (assembly GCA_944474145.2). Taxonomy (NCBI): domain Eukaryota; kingdom Metazoa; phylum Platyhelminthes; class Trematoda; order Plagiorchiida; family Dicrocoeliidae; genus Dicrocoelium; species Dicrocoelium dendriticum. The sequence continues at coordinate 56,096,004 of OX104060.1, forward strand.
CTCGATGTGCCCCTGAAACAATTAGCTACCAAGGCAGCCGCCGTGTTCGAACCTATACTTCAGCAGACGACCAATAGCTCCGGTGACGTATTCTCATCAATAAAAACCAAATCCCAAATTTGATCCCAGTCGTCAGACCGATCTGTCTCTAAAGACGAGGAACTTGCGTTACTTCGCAGCAGGATAGTAGTAATGGACGTTTCGAAGCGGCGCGTGCCACGGGAAAATGTTGACCACGTTTTGGCTACTGTTCATTGCGGTTCGCCCGTGCTTGCACCAAGTACTTCTAGTTCGCCACGAAAGCGCAACATTTTCCCTGCGCGTTCTCAGTAAGTGAATACCAAATCCGTCGAAGAATTACGTTGGTATCACCCCGATACGGCGGAAGAGCTAGACGTTGTCGGACTCCCTGCATTAAACACGACCCAGTTGCTTCAAGGAAAGCGAATACCCCACATAAGGAACGGCAGACACATCCGTCAATATCCAAACAAGCCGCCTGTTATACGTTAAGGATCGACGTTCTTCCATCACGTTCCTCATCGACACGGGAGCGGAAGTCAGCGTTATCATAGCGAATGCGAACGACAAGCGCTCAAAGCCTACGTACAACCTGCATGCGGCCAACGATTCTGCGATAGCTGCATTCGGTCAGCGCAAGATGAACCTGGACCTCAATCTTCGTCTCCCCTTCGCAATTATCGATATCGACTTCCTCCGATATCTTTGCTCGCTTGTTGCTGCTGGTCGCCACCGAATTTCAGACGATCGTACTAAACTAGGAGTTGAAGGCGTTCTCACGGTAGCCCTCATAATCAGCCGCGTTTTTCGAAAGGCCGATGTACCATCAGCTTATGCGCACCTACTGTATGCACACTGGCGACTGGTACGACTAGCTGCAGTGCTCCCGTCCGTCCCGACAGAGGTCGCCCACCACATAGGCACGCGTGGTCAGCCAATTAGTGAGCGGTGAAGACGGTTTGCTGCTGACAAACTATGTGCAGCACGAGCTGAATGCGACTGCATGCTTTAGCTCGGTATCGTCAGACCGTCCAGCAGCCCATGGGCGTCGCCTCTGTACATGGTCCCGAAGGTGGGCTTGGGGGACTGGAGTTCTTGCGACGACTATCGAACCTTGAATACGATTACCACGCCTGATCGCTACCCGAGCCCACACATAGTGAATCTCACCACCAGTCTGACGGGTAAAAATAGCCTCAGAGAATTCCAGTAGCCGAATCGGACAGCGCTAAATCTGCCGTGACGACTCCATTAGGTTTGTTCGAGTTGCTGCGCATGCCATTTGGTCTAAAGAATGCCACGCAGATATTTCAGTGCTTCATCGACCAAGTCTGTCGCGGTTTAGACTTTGCTTACGCTTAGCTAGTTGACAGTTTAATCGCTAGCGCTTCATGAGAAGATCACATGCGCCACGTACGAACACTTTTTGATCGTTTATCTCAACCCGGGGTGACCATCAATGCAGAAAGTTATTCGTTTGGTGTCGACTTAGTCAACTTCCTTGGCCATCGTATCTTCTCTGGAGGCGTCGTGCCACTGCGAGATAAAATTCAAGCTATCAATGACTAGCCTGAGCCACATGCTTTCAAACAGCCCAGGCGTTTTGATGGGCTTGTCAACTTTTCCCGACGGTTTATACCCAACTGCGCCACGCTGATGCAACCCCTCACGGACATTCTCCGAGAAAAACTCGTGCAATTCGAATTTCCTACCGTAGTACGCGCTGGCTTTAAGTCTCGGAAAGTGGCTATCGCCAACATAGCTTCTATAGCACATCACAATCCAACCGACCCACTGTCACTCAGTACTGACGCCACGGAAGTGGCAGTCGGTGCGGTTTTGCAGCAACGAGTAGCTCACAGGTGGCATCCCTAAGCGTATTTCTCCAAACGCCTACAACCGAGCGAATCGCGCTACAGCACGTTCGGTAGAGAACTACTAGCCATATATCTAGCGTTACGTCACCTTCGACACATCTAAGAAGGCAGCTCGTCCGCAGGCTACACATAGCACAAACTCGGCTCGACTACCGACCGATACTACCCTAGAGAGTCGCGCCGCATTGACTATATCGCTCAGTTTACGATCGATATACGGCATGTCTCAGGTGTGCACATCGCCGTCGCAGAAGCACTTTCCCGCATCCAAGCCATCTCCGCTGACGCAGGCACTGCTGCCGACTTGGAAGCCATGGCCACGGCACAAGAAAAAAATCCTGAGGTTGAGATACTACGCAGGTCTCCCTCATTGGACATTCGACTCGTTCCGCTGACAACATCAGACGGGAGTATGCTTTACGATTTAGCTCTGGGCACGCCGCGTCCAGTCGTCCCACGCGAGTTACGGCAGACAGTGTTCGACCTGCTGCACGGCTTGTCTCATCCAGGCGCTCGTGCATCGGTTAGGCCCGTAACCGCACAATTTGTTTGGAGCAAAGTTAATCGGGACGTCCACAGTTTGGCAGCTGCCTGCCTTCCGTGTCAATGCGCGAAGGTGCACAAGCACATGAGAAGCCCATTAGGCACGGTTCCGAGGCCAGACGCATGTTTTAATCACGTGCACATTGACCTCGTAGGTCCCCTGCCGCCTTCGAAAGCGCTGTGTACTTACGGACCTGTGTTGAGCGATTCACTAGTTGGCCGGAAGCTATTCCCATACCCAAGTGCACTTCGGAAACGGTAGCGAAAACTTTTCTGGAGTGCTGGGCAGCTCAACGCGGCTGTCTCGCCACTAAGATCACCGATTGACGGTCACATTTCTCGACTTTTGAAACGTTGTTTAGGGATTTAGGCTGTCGTCATGTACAGACGACAGCGTATCATCCGGCCGCCAACGGCCTAGTGGAGCGTTTTCACCGCCCGTTGAAGGCAGCGCTATGGGCGCACGCAGATCCTATATGGTCTGAAACACCCGCTCGTCAATCTAAACGTAAGAAACACTGTTTGAACCGTTTCCGACGCAACGACAACGCAGCTAATCTACGGCTGCACGCTGCGGTCGCCCGGACAGCTGGTAGCACCAGCCCTCTCTACTTCCTCCTTTGACTACGAAAGTTACACCGATCGCTTGGCTCACCAGCTTCGTGAGCTGCGTCCACCCGCTCCTCGATCGCTGAAGACACCAATGTACGTGCTTGAGAATCTGTCTACTTGCTCACACGTCCTTCGCACAGAAGGTGTTCGACATCCTCTTCAGTCGCCGTACATAGGACCTTTAAAAGTGCTACACCGTGCGAGTATGACATATAAAATTGACCGCGGTGGCCGAGACGTCTACATCGACCGTCTAAAACCCGCCTTTATAGAAGAAGCCACCTCGCCTACTTCGTCTAGTAGTACTTCGTGCGACGTCACCACACACCGCACCGGCTTACGGAATCCTGGTGCAGTTCAATCAGAGCACGAACTCGGTCAAAAAACTGCAGCCGTCCCGAGATCTCCTGAATCTAGCCCAGCAATTCCCATGACTAATCGCCATGGTCGGGAGGTGCTTAAGCAGGCTTTTCCTTCGACTATCTACAATGTAAATAACTTTAGCTTCGTAGATATTGTATATACTTGCCACATTTTGGGTCGATCAAGGTTTTAAAAATAAACAAAAATCTCAAAAACACGGATAAACTTTTAAAAATATTCAAAAGTCATAAAATTTAAACATGCAGAGCATTTGTCCGTTCTTTTTGGGGCTTTCTGCACATGTTTCTCTATTTTTTCGTCTCTACATGCCCAACCCTCTCTTCGATCTACCGGCCTCCACGAGGAATGTTTTCGAGGACCCTGACGCAAACCCTGGTCGTTTCTCCGCGGGGCGAGTGTCGCCTCCTCACAGGACGACGGTTGCTTCACTGTGGGTTGACTGTCGTTTCTTCGTTGGACGATGGGCGTTTCTCCGTGGGACGAGATCTTTTGGCGCGGGACGGGTTGCGGGGGGAGACCATTCCCAAGCGCACCGCTTGGCAGCAGCAGAGCTTGAGGTCCTGTCGGCTTTTCCTGGGCTAGCAAGTTTGTTGTGGTCCGACAAGTCTGCTCCAAGGGTCCGCTGAAATGCAGCCTGCCCTGCAATCAATAAATAAGAACTCACAAACGACAGCGGACTGCGACTTCCGGCGAACCCACATATGACACCAACGCTCGCTCATTTATACTAAATAAATAAATAAATATTTTATTCTCGTCACTGCGAGGCACACCATCAATGGCGTGATCATGGTATTACAGACATGTATGATCAGCAATTGCACAAATGAGTACATTTTGACTAATAGCATGAGAATTTATGTGTGTGTTGAGATGTAAAAAGATGTTTAACTGTGTATTTGGAAGGGGACATGTTGTGTGAGTAGGTAAACTTAACTGTGTGTGCTTTTGTTCATTGTGTTCGCTATCAAAGGGGGAATCAATAGAACGCTTTGAATCAGATGACGTCCGTGATGTGTGAATGATCCTCCGGAAAAGGGAAGAGGCAGTGACTTTATTTAGTGGCGAGTCACATCCGCCACGTCACAGTGTTGTTAAACGGATACTTGTGGCTTTTTATAGGGAGAACGCTTGCCAGGCGAAATCCCACCACATCCTGGAACACTGCCGCCGAACCATTTGCTGGAACGGGAAAAACCCGAACCACCCAGCTGGCACCACGAGGAGGTTGTTCGGCTAGCCAGCCTCGGCATGATTTTGCGTTACGAACATAGATTCAACAATCTTCCTCTAAATCGAAGGCTTTCTATGTTCAGCTATCTAGTGGAGCTCTGTAGCACCCAAAAAGACAACTGATACCTATTAAATACAATTTAATTGTTGACCAATTGTACATTATTCTTTCTTGTTTTAATCGTCCTTACAACCGGCTCGATACTCGACCGCCTTTAAGTTCCCGCGCTCACGTCTTCGCTCTTGTCTCGCTTTATCCATCCGCATCTTTTTGTAGCCCATCGAAAAGAGGTTGCTGTGCCAGACTCCAACTGCCGTCTGATAACCGCGCTTAATTTCGCTCACCGTCTAAGATTAGTATTAACTAGTCCTACAAAGGGTACATAAAAGATAGCTGTTATCATCTTAGGCGCAACAGAGCTCTTCCTAGAAGGCAGAAAATAGGCATATTCCCTATCAAAAATGACGACCCTAGTCCAACGCAAAGCGACCATCGTCCAAAGAAGAAAAGACTCTTAACCAGTGGAGAAACGACCCAGGTCCACCTCCTGATCTTTGTTGACTGTGTCGCTCCTCGAAAACGTCGCTCGTGAGGGCCAGTCAATCGAAAGAGAGAGTAAGGGCATGTAGAGACAAGAAACCAGAAAAACACACGCAGAACACATTAAAGAGAACAAACGAATGCGATTTTTCTGGCTTCTTGAGCATTTTGTTCTTAAAACGAGCAAAGATTTACAATATTTACAAACCTGAGTCTTTACCCTGTACCTAATCGGAGAAGCGAACAGGCTTACGAACCTCCGGAGCACGGTGATTGATCGTGGGAGGCGATAGGCTCACAGTATACCATGACATCGGAAGGCCCCTAGCATATAAATATATATATATATATAGCTCAATTGGTACCTGTTGCAGGAATGCTACGTGCTTACAAAGTGACGTCGTTATCCGTAGGGTTAGGTGAAACGTTCAAAGTAGCCATAGGCTCAGCGACCTTGTCAGTGAAAGCTGGGTTGAGGAGATCGATGGTGACGACTGCGTATCGGTCACCGCGGTCAATCGTGTATGTGTTTTTCGTACGGTATAGCACTTTGATGGGTCCCATGTACGGCGACTGAAGAGTCTGCCTAACGCTGTGTGCGTAGAGGGCGAGTGAACAAGTAGACCACTTCTCGGGTATGTACAGTGAGGTCTTCTGCTATCGTGGAGCGGATGAACGTAGCTCACGCACCTGGTGGGTCAATCGGTCTTTGTAACTTACGTAGTCAAAGGTGGAATTAGAGGGGCTTGTACCACCAGTTGTCCAGGCAAACGCAGCGTAGAGTCGTGGACTAGCTACATTGGCGTTGCGTCGAATCCGATTTTAATGGTGATGCTCATGCCAAGGAAGACAAGAGGGGTTGCCAACCACGAAGGATCTGCGTGCGCACATAGGGTTTCCTTCAAATGGAAGAGTGAAAACGCTCCACCATGCCGTTAGCGGCCGAACCAGGCGCCAACGCCTAAACGTGGCGACAGCATAAATCTTTATGCAACCTGGCAAAACTCGATGTGAAACGTGACCCTCGATGGATGGTCAAGATGGCAGGATGGCCGCGTTGCGCTGCTGTTCCCCAAGAGCAGTTAGGTATGGGAACAGCTTCCGGCCACCTAGTGAATGGGTCAACACGGCTCAGTAGTTACACAGAGCCTCTCGAAGTCAACAGAGTGTCTACAAGGTCAAAGTGCACGTGGTGAAAACGTGCCGCTGGCGTGGGAAATGTTCCAACTGTGCTTTTCCTGTGCTTGTGCACTTTCGCGTGTTGACGCGGAAGGCGAGAAGCTGCCAAAGTACCAAGTTCCCGATGGACATTGCGCCAGTCGAACCGCGTGGTTACGAGTTTAACCGATGCACGAACGTCTGGTGGAGACAGGCTGTGAAACGTGTCGAACACCGTCTGCCGACACTTGAGCGGAACGACTTGGCGCGGCGTGCCCAGAGATAAATCACAAAGCCTACTTCCGTCTGATGACGTTAGCGGAATGGGTTGTATGTCCAGTGAGAGAGCCTTCCGTATTACGTCAAACTCAAGATCCTTGAGTTGCTCTGCGTCCATGGCTGCCAAGTCGGTAGCAGTGGTGGCGTCAGCGGAGATCGCTAGAATTCGGGAAAGTGCGTCGAGGACAGTATTGCGCACACCGGGGACATGTCGTATATCGGTGGGAACGGAGCGATATAGTCTGGGTAGCGCGACACTCTAGGGGAGTATCGGTCGATAGCCGAGCTGAGCACGTAAGTTAGGGGTTTGTGGACAATAAAGACGACAAACGAGCGGCCTTTTAAGACATGTTAGAAATGACGTATGGGTACATATATGGCTTAGTTCTCTACCAAAAGTACTTTAAACGAGATTCGGCATGTGGCAAGCGTTTGGGGAGGCATCATCATCTTTTTACACGTTAGCTGCATGAGGAACACACTTCAGTCATTGTGCCGCAATACCTAAGACAAGAAGAAAGAAATACAATGGTGGCACGCCGGCTGTGTCCCAGTAACGGATGGACATAGTTTCGGACAGCGAACAGCCGGCTATCGTGCAGTAACAGGTTGTAGTATGCATGGTGAATGAGATCATGGTTGGGGAGGATAAGCAGGAGAGGGTGGACAAAGGAACACAAAACACAAACGCCATTGGGGCCGGCTCATCGCCATATCAATAATGGTGTTCAACTAAGGTGTTCATTTCCCCAGGAACCCAGCCAGACAGTCGAGATGAACCAACCAGCGCAAAATTCGAAGTAAGGGTTTTTATTCTTCTCGACCAAGCCATCAATTGGCCTCCTCTCCTTCCAACCACACCCCCGGCGCGCAAACAATGCACGTCGCAGGAGTCGGGGTTTTGGCGTGCGCAATACCTGACCCAGCCACCGGAGCATGGGGCGTGATATACTGGTGCTGAGCGGTTCACTTGCTCTACCTGCACCAAATACGCGACGCCGAACACGCCCATTGCTCACGTGGTGCTCTCACGAGACATGAGCTAAGCTGCAAATGCAGCGATTATCGAATGTGGCGAGCCTGTTTATGTCTGTCAAGCTAATGGGCCAGCTTTCCCAACCCTACAGGAGGGCTGAACGTATGGCTGCGCTATAAACTCTGCCCTTCAGAGCGAGAGTGATGTCGCGTCTGAGTCACAGATGGTAATTGGTAAAAGCGCTTCAAGCTTTTGCTACACGGTGCGTAAACTCATCTTCGATCCCACGGGCCCTGATACAGCTGCTCAAGTACTTGACTTCGTGAACGAGTTCTAGTTGATCACCACAAAGCGCTAGCGCAGAGGTGGGGCACTGTAAAACTTGGAGAAGTACTTTCTATTTCGATGGAGCAAAGCATAGCCGAAAACGATAGACAGCCAGTACTAATTGGTCCAGGGCTGCTTGGCATGTTTGGGAGCTGTCATAGATTAGGATAATACCATCCACGTACTCAATGGCAAGTCGCTCGCCAAGAAGTAGCTCCACACCTTCTAGGCCGTGTGCGGAGAACGCTGTTTCCATGACTTCCTCAATAGCGAAGTTGAAGAGGAAATGCGACAGCGGGCAACCTTGTCTCAATAAACGATCATTTATCATGGGTAAAAAGCATGTGCTTGACAAGTCCGGCAGAATGTTCGGCGTAAAATTTAACATTTGAAGGATCATCGAATAAGTAAATCGGTCTTTCAAGCGTCCACTGTGTTAAATGCACTACTGCACAATGATGGTTTGTAGTGGGAATGGGATGTGCACGCTCAAACTAATATGGAGAGCTGTTTGAGATAAGTAAGTGCGTGAGAAATGAACAGGAAACGAGAACATACTCGTTGGTTTCTTCATTTGACATGTGATGGGTTAACCCAGTTTAGCTACATCCAGGCTAAACACATAGACACCACTGCATGTATCCTCCCCGCCACGTTGCGAAGAGGGCCGTTCGACACATGGTTAGGTTTGAGTTGTTTCGCCCACCAAGTGGAACGGAGTACATCAAGTAATGCGTTTGAAAGCGTTTCATCAAGGCGTTTTTTGAAAACCGTTAATCTAGCGGCAGGGATAACGTGATTCGGAAGGACATGCTAGGCATGGGACAGATGGAGGGAGAAAACGTCGCGTCGACAATCAAGTCGACTGTAGTGCGTAGCTAGTTCGAGCTGATGACCCCTCAGTTTGGTATTTCGGCCCAGCTGCAACAGAGTGCGGCATGGGTGAGTTAGATTCATCAATATTAGGTAAACCAGTATTACGTCTCCGAGCTGACGTCGATATTCACCACTGTACAATCTCAGGGACTGCAGTCTGTGTTGGCAGGAGAAATGAAACAATCGTCTAACGAGTTTGGTCGCTCTACCTTGCGGAGCTTTAAGTGCAGCAACGTCGCTCTTCATCCAGGAGTGCATTGATACTTTCAGCACTAGGTGACCACACCCTTTGTAGTTAGCTGATAGCGGTAACCTTGACGGCGAATTAGCGATAACATCTACGAGTGCCAGTGCTTCCCGAATGAGACGCCATTCATCCCAGTTATGCACTTTAACCTCCAGCTTGCTTAGTGACTGGAGCTCGTGGACACCCTGAACAAGGATAGATATTGGGTTTTGTTGTTTATGGAAGTCATCCGGATATTGCTTGCGTTTCTGGCATTCTCTCCAAGGAATATCTGGAAATATTCGAACAGTGCACGCAGTGGTACGGCGGCGAGTGACTGACAAGAGAACTGCCTCTGTATCATTACCTGACTGAAGTGTTACCTGGAGTTGCCGCAGTACACCGTAGTGTACGGACGAGACGCATCATACTGGCTGGTTTAGCTTGAACCCCTATTAGTTGACACAGGCAGTCCCACTGTTTTCCATCGTCTAGTATCTTATCTTTTATGGAGTTCGCAGCGGATTCAGTTACATTAGAGCATACAACCGTTGGAGAATTATGATAGTTTAATGTGCAATTTTCTGGGGGAAAAGTGGCTGCTTTCTTCGGTTGGACAAGTGATGGGGTCTTGAGTCTCGTGGTGGTAATGGCAGTAATAACTCGTTCGGCAGCGGACGGCTTTGCAATGGGAGATTCACCCGTCATATATGTAGCAACGACGGACGCGTAGGTTTCGGCCCTCTAACAGTGTTTAGCGTGGCGGGGGATTCCGTTGAGGAATGTGTGGCGAACGCATCTTTATGAGGAGACGCTAGTGTCGCAGTGGCTAACTCTGGATCCTTACTCTTACACCATGCAGGATTGGAGCTTGATATTGAGTATCGAGTTCGAGGCACTGATTTGCCTGGTTCATGTGGGACAGCTTTCACGGCTGCTGCCGCCCTACAATCTTTGTCAGCCTATCGTAATTCTGCATCAACACCAGTAGATACCTGACGAGTGGAAGAGTCGTGCACACGGTGCAGAGCCAGAGAATCAGTCGTACTATTAAACTTTTTTATCTGGCTGTGACTAAAGCGTGTACATGGAGAATGGAAGTATTTTCGGCCGTTTCCACATTCAATTCCAAATCGCACAAGTCGTACACGACTGCCTATGCCACAACTAACGTTTATTTCGGAAGCACTGGGCTTAGCTTTCCGTGGGAAACCAGTAGGTGCCATTGCAACTATCAGATCAGCGGAAGCCGTTCATGGCAACGTCCGCACTGGTATGCGGAATCCAAACACCGTCGGTCCAGCTGGTGGTCGGGCAGACACATGTTCGACTGCTGTGGAACATATCCAAGATGGCAGACACAGACGGCAGTAGGGCCAATCAGTGAGATATCCGACCGTAGCCGAGGAATATCCACCAACTTCGCACAGATGGAAAATTACACCAAAAGCAAAGTATTGGTGCAAAATTTACACATAGAGCAAACACGTATAAGACAGTATTTCCAAAGCAAAAGTAGAATCCAGCACGGTAAAGCAAAATTCCGCGGCTTCCGTGGGTACACCCGATCGCAACTTGTCGATCTGATGGGTGGAGGTAGCCTGCCACAAACGCTAACTCCGCCCGAACTATGCGCGTGCAGCGCTTTGGTAATGTTTACGTATTTAGCAGGCACCCCTATCCTCAGCAGACAGTCCCAAAGGGCACATCGATCGACTCAGCCGAAGGCACCTATTTGTTATAATCTTCTCACTAGACGCAACTCAAAAAATAACAATTCACTGCTCCGCAAAACTTCTAGCCCAACCGAAGGAAAATGCAAAACGCCAATGACCCTGACAAATAACGCATTAATCGCAGCCAACGAACACTGTACAACAACTACGGACCTTGGCTGTATTTATATGTCTCTACTGACCTTCGACTTCTAGAATTGGAAGGTCAGCTGCCAAGGTTAGTGGTTTCCCATATCTTTTGCCGAGAGGTCAGGTGGATTTTGCTCACGTGTAGAGGAAGAACCTTCAGGAACGTTCGAAATCGATGCGATAATCGTTACTAATCGATTAATCGCTAAAATAGGGAAGTTCCAAGGCAATTCTTACTTTCTACCGGACACCTCCCCTCCTGAGATATTTTCCGAGGTGTAACAGGAAAGCCTGGGATCAACTTGTAGTCTTCGGGACGGTGTTCTCTGCCTGTCTGTCCACCTCCTTGGCAGAAGCGCCCGAGAACTTTGTCCCGATGTTCTTGTACTGGATTCGTTGCTCGACCTTGGGCAGTCGTCCACTGTTACCTTCGGCAGGTTGAAAGTTTCCACCATTAAATAGAACGGGAGGTCAGTAGGCCTTTCTTGTTCTGGCTGGCACAATGTGGGACGTTACTGGTTTGCATGCCGTGGCCAGATCGGTGCGCCCACCTTCACGTCATAAATGACGTTTCCGCGCTTGCTTTTGACCGTCCCTGGCGTCCATTTCGCATGGCCTTCCCGGTGGTCACGTACTAGCACCTTCTGTCCAAGCGTGGATGATCGCTTCTTTGTTCCATGCCGCCGGTTAAACTGCTGTTCCATTCTGCGGTTTCGTTCACCAACAAAGCACTCCGAGCCAGGTCGGATGACGTCGAAAGGCATGCGGAGCTTCCGGTTGATCCTAACCTGTGCTGGAGAGACTCCGTCTGGTGCATGTGGATTCGGTGTTAATCGGTAGAGGAAAAGGAACCGGTCAACCACCTCCTCTATACGTCCCTCCCCTTTTGATTTCTGGAGGGCTCGCTTGAATGTGTCGACAAATCTTTCTGCCTGGCCATTCGACTTTGGGTGAAACGGCGGCGAGCGAACGTGCTGGACGGCGCATTGCTTGCAAAACTCCTTAAACGCTGCTGAAGTAAACTGTGAGCCATTGTCCGTGACCATTGTCTCAGGGCAGCCGAATCTGCTAAAGGCTTGGCGCAGTTTCGATACGGTGGCATTGGTGGTGGTGTTATCCATGAGAAATACTTCTGGCCACTTGCTGTATGAGTCGACTCTAATGAGGAAAATTCTCCCGTTGATCGGCCCTGCAAAGGCGACATGAATGCGGGACCACGGCTTAGTAGCTATTGGCCATGAACAGAGTTCTGCTTTCGGTGGTGCTTTCAAGACATCGGCACACTTTTGGCAGCGTCTGGTTATTTCTTCTAACTGTGTGTCCATTAAGGGCCAGTATACATAACTGCGGGCAAGCGCCTTCCTCCGGTTGATTCCAGGATGCCCGGCGTGGAACTGTCGAATAAGGCGCTGTTGAAGTGCCTTGGGGATGACCACTCTTTCCGAAAAAAGTATGCAATTGTTTACAATAGCGAGTGAGTGTCTCCTCTGGAAATACTGTTGCAACTCGGCGGATGGACATGAACGTGGCCAACCTGATTTGTGAAACTGAGTAACCTTCTTGAGTATTGGGTCCCGAAGTGTTTCGGTCCGTACAGCTTCTGCGGTAACTGGTAGACCGTGCAGTGCATCAGTTACCAGAAATTTGACGTCTGGTTCAATCTCCACCGAGGCAATGACTGTGTCTTCATGTTCTTGCTGACGGGTATCAATTAGGCGTGACAGTGCATCTGCTTGGCCAATGGAAATTGTCGACTGATTTTGGATCTCGAAATCATACCCCATTAAGGTAAGAGCCCAACGTTGTAGCCTGTTGGCGGTGTAGGCCGGGATGCCCTTTTCCGAACCAAAGACAGCGAGCAAAGGTTTGTGATCTGTCAGAAGCTTGAAGCGGCGGCCGTATATCATTTTGTGGAAGTGCTTAACCGCGTACATTATGGCCAATGCTTCTTTCTTGATCCGGCTGTAGTTCTTCTCGGCCTTCGTAAGTGTTCTGGCGGCATGGGCGATTTTTTTGAGATCCATCGGTGTACGTGTGTGTAATTACTGCACCGATCCCCTGGCTTGATGCATCTGTGGTTAGGACGATCTCTTTGGAGGGATCGAAATGTGTCAAAAGCAAGTTTGAAGACAACAGTGACTTGACGCGTTCGAAGGCATTCTGACATTCTGCTGTCCAGTTCCAAGGTTGTCCTTTGGCTAGTAGCTTGTTTAACGGGGCACGCAAGCGGTGCATCTCAGGCAAGAATGCGCTGTAGTGGCTGATGAGCCCACAGAAGGAACGCAGGGACTGTAGATCTGTGGGTGGAGGCAGTTTTCTAATTGCTTCGATGTTTTCCGGATCTGGTCGACGTTCATCCCTTTCGGGGATAAACCCGAGGTATTTGATGAGCGGCGTCAAAAAGGTGCATTTATCCTCCCGGATTCGAAAGCCGTACGAGTGTATGCAACCAAGCACATCATCCAAGCGGTTGAAGAGTTCTTCCGGCGTTCGACCCATCACTATGATATCCTCCCGATATGCAGCGGTTCCAGAAACTCTCGCTAGCATGGGGTTCATCAATCGTTGAAAGATGGCTGGCGCCGTTTTCACACTAAGTGGCAAGCGGTTGTATTGGAATAGCCCACGATGAGTGTTGATCGCCAACAACTCCCTCGAGACTTCGTCAACATCCACTTGCAGATAAGCGTCGGATAGATCAAGCTTAGCAAATTACTTACCACCATTCAACTTTGCAAAGCTATCCTCCGGTACAGGTAAGGGGTACTGGTGGTCATCCAGGGCGGCGTTGAGGCCAGTTGAAACGTCAGCGCAGACGCGTACCTTGCCATTTGCTTTCTTCACTGCGACAATAGGTGCGGCCCATGATGAGTAGTTGACGGCTGTGATGACTCCGGCACGTTCCAGTCGATCGAGCTCTTGCTCAACGGTTGACATGGCTGCATATGCTACCGGTTTTTGGCCTTGAACACTGGTTTAGCGCCTGGTCGCAAGTTCAGAATTGCCTTGAATTTCGTACAGTGGCCCAAGCCATCTTGAAAGACAGAGGCAAATTTTCGCTTCAGGGTACGTGTCATGTCTTCGACGGACGTTGCAGATGGGTCTGGACTTGTTCGGACTCGGTTGCAGATCTGATTCAAGGGAACATCGAGGAGGTTCAACTTTTCAATCCAGTCGAGGCCAAGAAGATTCAAATTCGGCCGATCCGAAATGTAGCATGTTCCTGACTTCTCCACACCTTGGAAAGCGATCTTGCAATTGAGTTCGCCCACTAAGTTTAATACACCGCCGGATGCATTATGTGCAACTTTCTGGGAGTCGACCATCTTCGGCCTCTTTATGTGCTTCCATGTGCGCCTGGAAATGATGGTGATGTCTGAGGCCGTGTCAAATTGCAGTTTCGTTGGGATACCATTGATTAATACAGTGATGAATCGTCGTCTCGGTTTACACGCGCTTTGGAATGCGGCGACTATGGACAGAGACTCAGCGCCGTATCTTCTAGAATTAACCTTTCGATAAGACTTCTGCGCTTTCTTCGACCGGACTTGACTGCAGCATTCCTCCTTATGCCCACGCTTATGGCACGTCCGACAAATATGATGTTTGAAGGGACAAAAGCGAGCGAAATGCCATTCGCCGCATGACCAGCATGCTGTGGGCGGTTTCTTCGTAGGCCTCTTGAAGGATTTGCTTGCTTTGGCGGTCCTGGTCTTTTTCACGAGTTGCACGGTATCCGCTGGTGCGAGACCATTGCGTTCGACCATGGCAGTGTTGTGTTGTAGAGTGAGAAGCCATTTGCATTCGCTTACGAGGGCCTTCAGTGTCAGATCAGGATCCTGCTCCAGCTTAGCTAAAAGCCGCGTGCGAATCTCAGCGTCACTGGGCGATTGTAGAGCACTGACGAAAATGAGACACTTAAACTGATTGTCCGTTAAAGAACGTAGTTTGAAACGTTCACACTCACGGTTAATCATGTCTGCTAAGGCCCCAAAATCGTCATATTCCTGTTTGACTATTTTCAGGCATTGATAGCGAGTACTAAACAAGGACACCGACTCACCAAAAATTTCCTTCAACTGCGACACTGCTTCGTCAAATGTCAGATGCTTCGGCTGTTTGGGCAAAATGTGGTCTATGAACCTTGAATGTTCACTTATTCCGAGCTTGCGGAGTAGCAGTCGCACCTTCCACGAGTCTTCCTGACGAATGAAGTCCGCCTGGAACATGCCTTCCCAACGCTTGAACCACCCTACGAAAGTGCTTCCAAAATCCGCATCATAATGGAATTCAGTGATGGCATTCGTGAGAAGATCAACAGAACTCGCCTGCGTGTCCCGCGTCGCTGCTGCAGTTGTCAGCAAACTCAAGCATTTTGTCAGATTTTCAATCATTTTTATTCGTGCCTCTATTTGAGCTTGCTGTTTAAAAAGCAGCTCTTGAAATTGTTCGGCAGAAAAATTCATCACATTTCCACTTTTCTCCGTCGCCATTTGTTAAAATCTTCTCACTAGACGCAACTCAAAAAATAACAATTCCCTGCTCCGCAAAACTTCTAGCCCAACCGAGGGAAAATGCAAATCGCCAATGATTCTGACAAATAACGCATTAATCGCAGCCAACGGACACTCTACAACAACGGCGGACCTTGGCTGTATTTATAGGTCTCTACTGACCTTCGACTTCTAGAATTGGAAAGTCAGCTGCCAAGATTAGTGGTTTCCCATATCTTTTGCCGAGAGGTCAGGTGGATTTTGCTCACGTGTAGAAGAAGAACATTCAGGAACGTTCGAAATCGATGCGATAATCGTTACTAATCGATTAATCGCTAAAATAGGGAATTTCCAAGGCAATTCTTACTTTCTCCCTGACACTATTATGTCAAGCAACATGGCAACGGTGAGTCGCCAATAGACACGGCGGGGCTCCAACAATTGAAGCAAAGTAAACTTGTGGTCGATGCAGCTCAGACCTCGACGCAACCCGGCTGACACTTCACAGATCTGGCTTTCACGAGTGCCCGTCAGTTTGTGAAGTATGACAGACGCAAGCAATTTAGAGGCAACTGTGAGCAAACTGATCCCTCTATGAATACCGCATTCCGAACGGGAGCCACCCTTGAAAATTGGGACAATGACAGAGAGGCTCCAGTCTGTCGGGCCGGCCTCCTGCTTTCAAAGTTTCACTAACTACTCGCGTAAATCATCTACTAGAGCAGCTCCCCTGGATTTGAATAGGGCTGGGGGAATTCTATCTGCCCCTGCGGCTTTAAGCAATTTCAACAGCCTGATCTCACATTCGACTTCTGGCGAATCTAAGTAAACGGCCAGGGGAGAAGGGCGCTCAATGCTCAAAGAAGCGATAACACATGTTGGTTAGATTGTCTTGCAAAGTGTTCAGCCAAACGCTCCAAGTGTTTTGACAAGCTATGGATCGGCTTTCTACTCTCGTCGCGGATGGTCTCGCTAACTCTAAGTCCCCTGCTACCTATTTCCCATATCAGACAGCATAACATACGAGGATTACCAACGGTAGCGGCTGTTTCCATCCCTGAGGTACGATGAGACCACTAGGCTTCGCAGCCTTTCTTCAGGCTAGCACGTAGTTTGCTCTGCGAGTTTTGCGAGTTCCATTGTGTTCGCTTTCAGCCGGAATATGTCGGAGAGCATCCATAAGTTCCAGAGACTGTGAAGAGACCCAATGTCCGGTTTCGCCTCTAACCACTGGCAAATCTGGTATGAGTGGCACTGAAGGTGCAAAAAGCACCACCACGCATAGCTCCATGGATCAGTGAGGCACAAAGTCATCGCACCACGTTAAGGTCCAGGCTCGTCGTGATGGAGAAAAATGGCAACGGCTGCCAAGCGTCACCCATCTTTTGTATTAAAATCGCCCAACTGCCTCGTCAGAAGCGTCTGCACAGAGCGACCTCGGGGTTTCCGGGTCCTGATGCGTTATAGAAGCTATTTTGGTCATAATTTCTTTCAAAGCCTGGAAGGCAGCAGGTGTTGCAGCAGGAAAATCGAATTTCTTAAGCTGCCCCGGAGAAGGTACGTGAGTGGTTGCATAAGCAAAGCGCAACTAGGTATGAAATGGCGATAAAAGTTGACGAGGCCGTCAAAGCGTCCCAGCTGTTGGAAAGCGTGGCACGGGTTAGTCGATGATGGCTTTAATTTTATCATGTAGTGGCACGACGCCTGTGTCCGAGAAAAATGACCGAATCAACACTAAACGAAAACCTTTCTGCGTTGCTCGTCACCCCGTGTTGAGATAAATGCTCAAAGTGTTCGAACGTACCGTAAGTGTTCCTAACGTGAGCAGCTCGCGAGTAAGATGTTGTCCAGGTATGCATAAGTGAGACCTAGGCCGCGAAAATCTTGGCCGATGAAGCGCTGAAAAACCTGCGCAGCATTCTTAAGACCAAATGGCATACGCAGAAACTCGAACATACCAAATGGAGTCGCCACAGTAGTCTTAGCGATGTCCGCTTCGGCTACCGGAATTTAGTTGTTAGTGCGCACCAAGTCGATATTACTGAAAACGTTTTCACCTACCAGACTGGCGATGAAGTCCACGATATGTGGGATAGGATAGCGATCAGGCGTGGTTACGTTGTTTAGAGATCAATAGTCGCCACAAGGACGCCAGTCTTTCATGGTCTTTTTCCGAACCATGTGGAGAGGTGACGCCCATGGGCTGCTGGATGGTTTTATGATACCGAGTTGAAGCCTGTGATCGAGTTTAGCTCTTGCGGCACGTAATTTTTCAGAGGCGAGTCGCCTTGGTCGGGTACGCGTTGGCGGACCACGCGTGACAATGTGAGTAACGATCTCTGTCATGACTGGCGGAAGCTCTACAGCTAGTCGTACCAGTCGCGGGTATACAGAGAGTAGGTGCGCATAATCTTAAGGCATGTCTGTGATTCGGTAAACGGAATTGATTATCAGGGCGTCTGTAAGAACGTCTTCAACTCCAAGTTTAGTACGATCGGCTAAAAGTCTGAGGCGACCAGCATCAACAAGCGAGCAAAGATATCGGAGGAAGTCGATACCGATAATTGCGAAGGGTACAGACGCAACCCACAGATAGTCTCGGCGAAGATTGAGGTACAGGTTCATCATGCGCTGATCGAATGAAGCTATCGAAGAACCGTTGGCCGCATGCAGGTTGTACGTAGGCTTTGAGCGCTTGTCGTTCGCATTCGCTAGGATAACGCTGACTTCCGATCCCGTGTCGATGAGGAACGTGATGGAAGAACGTCGATCCTTAACGTAAAACGGACGACTTGTTTGGATATTGACGGATGCGTTAATCATCCTAGTATGCAGGCTATTTGCTTTGCTTGAAGTCACGCAGTCGAGCCTAATGCAGGGAGCCCGACAACGTCTAGTTCTTCCACCATATTGGCGGTGATACCAACGTAATTCCTTGCCGGATTTGGTATTATCTTACTGAGAACGTGCAGAAAATGCTGCCCTTTTCGTCAGACGAGACGTACTCGGTGCAAGCACAGACGAACCGCAATGAACGGTAGCCAGCACTTGGACAGCATCTGACATGGCACCCGCTACTTCGAAGCCTACATTGCTGCTATCCTGCTACGAAGTAGCGCAATTTCCTCGTCTTTAGGGTCAGATCAGCCTGACGACTTGAAGCAAGCATGAGACTCGGTTTTCATTGATGAGAATACGTCACCGGAGCTATTGGTCGTCCGCTGCGGAACACGTTCGAAAGCAGCGTCTGCGTTGATAGCTGGGGATTTCACGAACGTATCCAGAAACATGGACAGCGTTAACGGCAATGGCTCTGGGAGGTGCGCATACCCTAGTTCCTTTATCCCTTCTTCGCTTAAGAATAGGGAGCCAGCTATGCGCTGGAGTTCGCGGAGTGACGTCGACGGCTTGCTATTTCCCAGCTTGAGACGATTAAACTATTCAAATCGAGCTCTCGCTCTGGACTGTAACTCTTTACAATCGCTTGCTTCATCGTTTCAAGCTTTACCTCATTCGATGCACAGAGTAGAACGTGCGCAACCAGCGTCACAAACGACGAAGGAATGAGTAGGACGAGCTGATTGTACCTCGGACGGTAAGCTTAAATGCCCTTATTTTGCAGCACGTTCTGAAACATCGCAAACCGACCTCTGGACTGCGTTCCACGAAACTTGGAACAGTCAAAGTAGGCATATATAAGCTGTGAAAGGACGCAAATACCACTTTCAAAATGTGAATGAAAAGGATCAAGGGTGAACAAAAACACGGTGAAACTACTAAAATTAGGAAAGGAACAGATGAGTACATGCATATAACCGAAAACAGGAAAGAACTCACAAAAAAATACAAACGACGAAAAAACTTTAGATGCGCGCGTGCGAAGCGGGGTCACCAGTTGGTAGGACTAGTAAATACTAAACAGAGTCAATGCGCGAATATCAGAAGGCAACTGGAGTCGGACACAGCAAACTGTATTCCATGACCTACAAGGAGACGCGGACGGATGAAGCGAGACAAGAGCAACACGTTAGCGTAATAACTTACAAGACGGTCAAGTGAAGAGCCAGTTGTAAGGTAGATTAAAACAAGAAAGAATAATGTACAACTGGTCCATAATGAAACGGTACATAAAAGATAGCTGTTAGCTTTCTGGGCGCCATAAATGCCACAAACACCAAGGTTTTATGAAAGTGGTAGACGGACCAGTACTCGTCACCTTCCCTTAGAAAGTGAGTATTCGACGAGTTGGATATCCCCTAGGTGAATACTCACTAGCGGTATATAAAATAGGCTGATTATCACCACCTACAAGCCGATGTTGATGAAGAGCACAGAAGTCTTCATGGGTAATCCCACTTTTCGATCAAGAGATAAGAAACGACCACATTTGATCGTTTCCCAGCAGCACGTTGCTTGGTACCTCATATGCGGCAACACGAGTCAACGCAACTAAACAGCAAGCAATCGCTGGTCAACAGTATTGCATATTGTTCACAATTCAAGTTGATTTACATATCATGGCACCAGCAGTAGCCAGTGAATCGTAAAGCTTACATTGTCTTTTAAATATATCTATGGTTTCTTACTCAGATATGCTTTCGGATATGCTGAAGACAACCGCTATTGCAGAACTAGTTAATGGTTCTACACCCTATTACTTCGCCTGTTTTACATTGGAGTCGTTAACCAGTCGTCTGAATTGGGGGATATTCGAGGTGTGCTTCTACGGGTGCCTCTGCTTTTCGTTAATTGCTAAGAAAAACATGTGCTGCAACATCAATAGGTGATGTGGAAGCGTCAGTTTGCGGCATGATGCACTATGAGGCTGTGTGGAACTCAAACGATTGGAACCACCAATACAACCTGCTGCTTTCGGAAATTGCAGTTGTTTCACCGTTGGAGAACCTACCTACGCACGCGACTACCGAGATTGCCACTCAGTTTGAACAGAAGCGACAGTGACGACCTGTAGCACCCTAAAAGATAACTAATACCTTTCATGTACAATTTAATTGTTGATCGATTGTACATTATTCTTTCTTGTTTTAATCGTCCTTACAACGGGCTCGACACTCGACCGTCTTGTAAGTTCCCACGCTCACGTGTTCACGCTTGTCTCGCTTCATCCGTCCGCGTCTTCTTGTAGGTCATCGAATACAGTCCGCTGTGTCAGACTTCAATTGCCTTCTGATATCCGCGCTTAATTTCGCGCACCGTCTCGGACTAGTATTGATTAGTCCTACTGACCAACCGCGGCAATAGGTTATATATTGTCACTTTGTCTGATGATACACGAGTTCGTCACGCAACCAACTCCAACTACGGAGCATTAAAGGTAGTACATGGGACCAGTCGCACGAACAGTTGCCACTGCAGATATTGCTATACTCATGCGGGATTGCAGATGAACAACCGGCATGTGAAAGAGGTGCCAAATCAACACGGAGTCAGGGCAATCCTTGCCGGAGAGGACAAATCCGCCTAAGATCAAGAGGGTCGAGGGGAGACGATACGGGGTTGACATAGCTCCGCCACATTTACGCAGATCTCGCCAAGGTCACCTAAGACATGCAATCACCATGCGGCGAAGCAGACTGCGCTGGCATGCGGGAAACCGAAGCTTCATTAACAGGACATGATCAAGGTGAGCCTAACAACAGAGGTGATGAATCAAAGTTGGTAGATCGGCGGGCATGGCATAATCTGTTCACGAGGACAGTTGCCGAGGTGCAAGAAAAACCCTTGTGCATGCGGAGAAGCGGAAGTGATTGGCGCCGATGGGCTGTACTCCATCGACTTCAATCGCGTGGTGCTATGGCACACGCGGTCGCGAGTGCATGAGTCAAGCAGGCCTAGTGAGTTACGAGCAAGGCCACTTGAGACGAACTTCGAGAAGACGACCAGTCCTGCTGAGAACGCAAGCAGAACCGGCGCAGAGTTGGTAGGTGTGCTGCATTCGATTTACTAACCACGTGCTTGCGCGCTGAGTTTCTTTATTTCAAGTAGTGAGTTTGCTATCTTGTCTTAATGCCAGTTTAAGCCATTAGTTATCTCCTTTTAACGTCTACTTAAATAATCATCAATTAACTTGCACACCTCGCTTAAGGTAAGTGCAATTGACCCCGTTAACATATTCGCTTTTGTGACACTTTTAAAAAATATGATTAATGACATCCTGAAATTAGCCCGGACTTGTCGTTAGCCAATTTATTCCTTATGATCATCCAGAGAGGAGTCAATTCGGTTTATCCGTATGTTTTATTCAATAACTAGTACTTGATACTGTCATTTCAATTGGCTGTTGTCTGACATTCCCAGTGTGGCTGCGCTCGATATGCATGTTGACAAGGTGTCTACCTGTCTAACACTTTCCATGTCGATTAGTGGCTCCAGGAGACAGTTGGTCGTGTCAGGAGGGGACAGAGTGCACAGTCGCTTTGGCTGTGCTAGGCTCGAAGAATGGTTCCATGCACTCAGTTTGGAGCACACCGGTCCAGCCCCCGCCTTGTGTGCGCTTGATTCCCAAATAGAGCGTCTTTGTATTTGTCTGTGAATGAGTGTGGGCCGGCTCCGTTGATGAAACATGGCTCCCATCCACATGCCTCTCGGTCTTAGTCCTTCGGGTTTACACTGGATATGGGGTGTGTGGATAGAGCTGTGGGTGATGCAGCGCAAGCCAATATGGTCCCTCTGTAGACGCAGGCCTCATGTGGCTGTCAGGGTGGAGGCCGCAGTGACAGGCAAATCGGAAACTGGATGCCGCCAACCATATATACCTCCCTGGCGGATTCATGCAGCTCTACTCAGAAGTAAAGGTGGCTTTAATCAAGGATAGAAAACTTCTGACCACTTCATAGAGTCACATATAGAATGGCGTGTGGAATATGGTAATGTTCCCATGTTTCTTGGTTAACAGTCAATTTGTATTCACCACAGATACCGACGGAGCCGTCAGGTTTTGTGCTACAACAATTAGAGTGGCCCAACATGAATGATGTACCGTCGATAATATTCCTTTGGAGGCGTTCCAGCTCTAACTCAACTTTCGGATGGATAACAAAAAGCAAGCTTTTGTTTTGAAAAATTGCTGCTGGGCGTTCGGTCTGATATTGAGAGAGACTTTAAAATCACGTAGTCTTCCGAGTGATGTTTCATCAAACACACAAGCGTACATTTTCAACAGTGAAGGAATGTCTGGAATATGGTCCACTGTTTGACGGTTTGAAGTAGTTCTGGCATATGTTCGAGTCACTTTTTACCAAGAAAGTTAGATTCATCTATGTTAAAAACCATTAGTGGAAGAGTAAGAATGTCGGCCCCATGAGTAACCCATAGTCTAGTACAACGAACGATTCACCAGTATAAAAAAGTAGACTGGGTCGGGACAAGCAGTGAACTATTGTTATCCACGTGACTGAATACTGAACTTTAGAGAGCGAGAAGATATGAATCTGTGTTGCTTCGTCGTAATTAGATCGAGCACTTTCACGGAATCACGTCACTGATATTGCGCAGTGGCAGCATATTACAGGTGCACTACATCTTATCCGGGTGCGATACGCTCCCTGTACCTGTAATCCGCAAAGTGAGCGTCGAAGAATCACCTAAATTCCAACAATGATTTCGCCTCGACTATTATCTCTGGCAACTTGTTCCAGTATTTCACCACTCGACGCTCGAAGCATGAAGGGCGAGCGGCATGCTTCAAATCCGGTACCACCAGTTAGTACCGGTGGTCGCTAGTGCTGCTTGGTGCACGAACGTGCAGCAGCGGTATGGTGAAGTGGCTCAGGGGCAATATCCGGTGCGTTATTGTCAGATAAACTCGAAGCCGACGATATGACATGGTACATATCCCTAGTCTCCTACATCGGTCCTCGTACGACACCCCGTAACCTAGGGATGAGCCGGATAGCTACATGATGAATCCGTTCCAGGCTCCTGTAATCGGACAATAGGCGGGTGAGCCGTACTTAAGCACCGGTCTTGTAATGGAAGAGAACAAGCGGGCGGCAATCTCTTCAGACCAAACACAGAAGTTTCGTATAAGTGCCTAAAGTATGCGTAGTCCGTTGACGTACAGTCTGTTCGTGTTGTCGACAAACATCAGATCACGTGAGAGTACACCTAGATCCATTACGGAGCTTGTGGGATGCGGCGGCTGGCCGGTTTTGGTGTACACACGTCCGTTACTATCCTTCCCCAGGCATAAATGACGACTTGAACGGCAGTTCAACCTCAGCAGTTCACAAGGATAGGCGGTCGAGGTCCTGCTGAAGGACATCACAGTCGTCGAGAGAATCAATAACCTTGCGGATTTTCAGTCGTCTGAAAACAATGCGCTGGGCGACCGAAATAGCTTGGGTACTTCGTTGATGTGGATCAACAACAAAATGGGCATCAGTACTGTGCCTTGAGGTACGCCGCTAGCGGACGGGTACCATTCTGTTAGTTGGTCATCCACCTGTACCCGCCATCTTCTAACAATGAAGAAGTCACTGATCCATTGGTGCAGTGCGCCACCCACACACCCTTAGCTTGTGGGGAAAGATCACATGGTTCACTTTAGCGAAAGCTTTGCTGAAATCAATGAAGATAACATCTAGTGATTTCCCCGTATCGTTTTCTAGGCGCGCACGTCATAAAGTCCCAATTCCACAGTGTACGGTACTCGGCGCACATGCAGTGTGGCGTTATGTGAAATCACTTAACATACGGACTCACCGGAACTGTCTACTTTTCGGAGTATTTGATGGAAAATAAGATACGAGACGTGAAAGTACCGCTGGGCAGTAAACACGCGCAAGATGACCGTCTACAATCGGTTACTCTATCATGTCTTTTGCCACACCCGTGGCATATAAAGGAACGTTGGTCTTCGAAAACAATCGAGGCTTCATCGCGTGGATTACATGTGAAGGGTGATCATGTTGATAGTGAAATAACCGTTGAACTACATTTTATCTTTGCTTCACCAAAGTGCATGCCGCTTCCCCAAGTAAGCGTGCTTTTGTCTCCCGAGATTAAGCGTTCTCTGGCATTGCTGTCGCAAACGTCAACCAGAAGGCATTAGATAATCATGATGCCTTCAAATTTCGTGGACGTAATATCAGAATAACGGCAGGCTATAAACTCAGCACCTCCTTGCTGTAGTTGGGAAAATTTTTAGTCGCACAGTAAACGCATTTCGCTATAAGATCCAATGATCATCTAGAGATTACAGACAGTCTAACAGAGAAGTGTTTTCATACAACCGTAGTGAATCGAAATAACTTCCACCTCTGCGACCAGGTGCCGTTTCAACGGTTTAACAGACTGACGCACAGTAATAAAGATGTGAGGATTTGTAATTCTGAAGAGTTTATGACTACCTCGGAATGTTCTCTTCCATCGAGTTCAAACTGCAAAGGATGGTTTGGATGCCGCTTCGTTCCCAAACGGATAAGGTGACTAATAACGAGTAACTCCAAATATAGACTCCATGGCAATATTAAAGTTCATACGTGGGGAATTAACGCACACCTGCGGAGGTGGTAACGGGTCGTACTCTAAACGGTGCAAGGATAACAAAACTCCTCGAGCTGTTAGCACGCAACGTGTATTTTGACAAGAATCGTGTACAGCGCATCGAACAAGTATTTGGGACTAAGTCATTAGTAAGTGGGTAACTGGCGAAAGTGATTCATACGCCACAACTGAACAGATAATTTCAGTGCGAAATGTTGGGAACGGTGGTTGGGATTCATTATTGGGTGTTGAGCACCTGGCGTGTATTTGGACTGCGCTATTCAGCCACAATTTGGACCATGTTGAAGCAAATCTTAATCAATCCAGCTCCCGAGATCTCATCCAAAATGGAGTTTTGTACAATGCTCTCCCCCAACACCACACGGTAAGACCAGTTTCGGATTGATTTGAGCTATTTAGGTGGAACTGGAAGACCGCTCGCTACTAATTGTTCAGATTCCAAACAAGCGTTTCAAACGCCAGAATGATAAACTTCCCTGGCGATTGAACTGTTCGCTAAGCTTGGCAATTCTGTTGCAAGCGTTTCGTCATCAATCGAGGTGGCATCATCAGTGTGTAATTGAGTGGCGGGCAGTAGCGTAGAGGAGCCTCCGTGAGAGTGCACTCTCAACAAAATTTCCAAGCTCAGCGAACAGTTGAACCGCCATCTGAACAAGTTGAGCTACCAGTCTTCAATTCTATAGTTATACTTCCCTGGGCACTAGTGCAGCAGGATGACGTAGTATATCTAAAACGAATTGTGTTGATCGAATGGCTAATGGTATGGCACCGTGATTTATACAGAAGTGGAAAAATCAATTCCAGCTAATTCAGCTACGGTCCCAGTGATCGAACTGACCAAGGTTCGCTCCAATGCGAATCACGGTGCATATCGGAATTGTGCGTCACAATCCAATCACACAAAGAGTACTGTAGGAAGATACCGGATGTCCCGTGTTCAATTCATCCATTCGCTAATCATCGAGCGTGGACTACTCCGGGGGAAAATAATCGCCGACCCTCCAATGTGATTCGAAACTGCGGTGATTTCCAGTCCACATAACTTTGTGCACACGAATCGTGCAAAAATGTATACATACATCCTGCTAAGCACGTGTAATCCCATATGAGTCTGTCCCGCCTTGTGATAAGTTATTTATACTCCCTCTCTCTAAGCATATCATTATCCCTGATCCAAACACGTGCCCTCGCCAAACGTGTTTATATGCTTCCCCGCACAGATTACGAGCACTGTAAACATTCTCCTTCACACTCTCATTGCAGCCATCCGATTTCTGACTAACCAATCGCAAGAACTTCACCTGCCTCATAATATCCCGTGTCTTGTACTCTGTATCCCATTGACGCTCTGAAATGCATCCCGTTTGTCTCGGACCGAATTGCATTTCATTGAAGCTGCGTCCAGTGGAAGCTTCTTAATAGTTCGTAAATAGTACCCTCATCCTGGTCTAGTGTTCTTGTTCGTTTGATCAGCTGGATATGCGTTAGCTCAAAGCCCTTCAAAGCGAATTGTTGCCTCCAAATATTTCAAAAGAATCCTCCAACCAACAGTCATTAACCATTGGGACAAGTGTTGCCTGTAGTGACCGATGGCTGAACGGATATTTTCGGTCAACATTCCAATGGTCCCGTGTTCGATGCCTGTTGTCTATCTGATGAAAGCATACAAGATCGAAGCAGGTAATAGAGTGCAGTGTCTTCGGGCGGTTAACACCCAATTTTCATGCGCTTCAGCTACGGTAGTAGTAATCGAATTTGCCAAGGATCGGTTTAATGCGAAGTAGAGTCCACATTGAGAATGAACATCGCAATGCATTCACATAACTAGTACTTAAAAATGACCCTATCTTTAAAAAATTAATCCTGTTTGTACCAAACGTTCGCGATGGTAAAGTTTTACGGGTCAATAAAATACCTTAACCCGGTGAAGCGCCATCACACATGTTATACGAGTTGTCGATGAGAATAGTTTATCAGGTGTGTTGGTGCAGGTCACCCCACGTAGTTCATGAACCGCACTTCCTTCCACTTGTTCATGGTGACATCAGATATCAGAGTAAGTTTAAGTGCGTTCGGAATAACACCGTTTGCTACATATGCGATTTTATGGCAGCATGCGTGCGGCATTGTGATGGAGAGTGGGGGCCTGGTAACCAGAACGATAAGGCTTCTCTAGAAAAATCGATTCGATTCGGTGTGGAGCAATCAAAAAACATCAGATCACACGTCTAGACGCACGCAAGAGGGAAATAAATGAGAACACAGGTGTAATGCCACAACTACATTTTGGTTAACGTCACCCCCTCCTATATTGCTGGTATACACGACCACGGCGCAAACTAAATATGAATGCGGAAACGTTGATCAGAAGATATCACGTCATTCTGAAATTCACGGAGTTCACAAATCATAAGAGACGCCTCTGCACATTAATGTGTAGGGCGACTGTCGGTATGTAATTTCTGGTACCACAGTTCATGCGCGCATGTGGCGGCAGGAGTATGATGCCACAAGCAACGGACGCATAACTGCGATTATTCGATTTAGATGGAAGACAACGACATGATTAAATGCCAACATTGAATACCGGCGCAAACTGAGATACTGTTGTGAGCCGATGATCCAGTTTATCGGACGAAACGGTGGCAACATTTCCCGACTAGTTGGGCTATTGGGCATTGTAATCATGTTCCAAGGAGGCAGTAGAAGTGATAGCAGAATGATCATCATAACTGACTACAATGCCTTAGAACTGAACATAAGCATCGAACTGCATAGGTTTGCTGCCCATCCCTGGCTGGAAACATAGGAAAATAGATAAGCATCCACCAAAGGATGCACTATGCAAGGATGTGAAACTCAAGTACTGAAACGGCACCATCGCCCAGAGACGACAATAGCAAGGTCGTGTCGATACCTATCCATTCTGCTTCCATTACTGCAATATGTAAGTAAAGCGAGCAACTTCTGCAACGTGAAATTAGTGGTGTGGGTACAACAACATATCAAGTATATGAGGTAATTGCAGAAGAATAGAATGCGTTGAGATGCAGAGCACCGTTACAGGATCAAGGGTAAACACACCCAGTGCTCACCAAATGACTACTTGACAAGTGCGTTACCTCTAGTAGTCGAATCTTCGAGGAAATAATCACACGTGATGTAACGGTTTTTCGCTTCGCAAAGTCGTTAGAAAGCTATGGAAGCAGTGTGTTGGCAACTTGGCGGTCAATCATAGGGCACACAGTGTTACAGGACAAACAGTATATTGTGTTGTGGAGTAAGTAGAAATGAATTCTGTCTAAATCCATCGAAATATAGTGAAAAACGTTTTACAAATTGTCACCCGTGAATATCTTTATCGTTCTCATGTAACATTCGAAATATCTGACTCACGGTTCTGTAAGACTCACAAATGCGAGATGTCATCGCAAGGGTGCCATTGTTCTCTGAATAGAATAGTGGTAAAATATAAGTCTAACAACCTTTGAACTCCTGCACAGATGTTGCCTCCATCGCATGTTCAGGCAAACTGTTCCAAATATTTACCACTCTCCGTTCGAAGTATAGTGGGTGGGGAAATCGTTTCACATCCGGCACCAAAAGTTTATATGTATATAATGGCAAGCGTTCGCCCTATAGAAAGCCATAAATGTCTGCTTATCAACCCAGGGACGTTGCGGTTGACTCGCCACAAACTAAAGCCACTGCCCAGCATCAATCGTATAGCCCCACGTTGACGACGCTATGAAACAGTCAAAAATGCAACCCCGCATTTATAAGCACAACCTACACAATTAGTTGGCGGCATCCCTTTCCGGATTTCCGTGTCACTGTGGCCTCCATCCTGACAGCTACAGGAGGTCTGCGTCTACGGAGGGACTATGGTGGCTTGCGCAGCATCACCCACAGCTCTATCCACACACCCCATATCCAGTGTGAATCCGAACGAATAAGACCGAGAGGTATGTGTATGGGAGCCATGTTTAAAATGTTTCGGAAAACTGGTAGCTCGGGTTGATAATCCAGTTGCTCATTTGTTCGCCGAGCTGGGAAATTTGTTTGCAAACTTTTCACCGCCATACGAGGCGGCATCATCAGTGCGTCGAGATGTGGAGCCATGTTTCATCAACCGAGCCGGCCCACACCCATTCACAGACAAACACAAAGACGCTGTATTTGGGAAAACAAGCGCATACAAGGCTGTGGCTGGATTGTTGTCCGCTGAAAAACTGAGTGCATGGAACCATTCTTCGAGCCTAGCACAGCCAAAGCGACTGTGCACTCCGTCCCCTCCTGACACGACCAACTGTCTCCTGGAGCCACTAATCGAGGTGGAAGGTGTTAGACAGGTAGGCACCTTGTCAACATGCACATCAAGCGCAGCCACACTGGGAATGTCAAACAACAGCCAATCACTTGAAATGACAATATCAAGTACTAGTTATTGAATAAAGCATACGGATAAACTGACGTAACGCCTCGCTAAATGTGCATATGGAATAAATTCTTTACCAGCATATCGGCGATAAGTTCAAGAGGTCAAAGTGGATATGTAAAGCAGTTAGTTCCCTTCAACAATTTGAAAAGCACGGAAAGAAGACGAAGGTTGATAGATGCATGCATTTCGTATTGTCTCCTCAGTACCATTAACAATAACCTATATGCATAGATATGGCTAACAGTGGGTGCAACCAGACAAGCTTAAGGTGCAAGATGAATGACGGAAGTTCACACCCACGTCCAAGGCAGCTTTAGGCTGACAAATAATTGTTTCTGAACACACAAGGCTGGCTTAATCCGGCTTATAGCAACAGCCTCGGCAAACCGAAGGAAACGGGGATTAGTGTGACGTAACACAACTTTAAACGCTGAGCCCAGCTCTAATTGGTGACCCGAGTCTAATAGGTGTTTGCCTATCGAGGAAGCCGGCGGTCTGCGCGAACATGGAATCTGACGATGGTAGGCAATCTGAGCAACTTCACGTTGAAGCCATCTTGGCACATGTTCCTTTATTCGGGAAGTCAGCGTTCTATTGGTTCTGCCTATGTAACTTTTTCCGCAGTCACATACAAATTGGTATACACAGTGTGAGCTGGCCCCAATAGGCTGAGCTTCCTTCGTTGGAGGTATGGGCAAATTTCGGGTTCGGTTGATAACGACAACTTGTGCAGCATAGTAACTTCCTTGTGTAGCCGAAATATACGCTTAGTTATCTTCAGCGTGGCTAAGTCACCTTTGAAAGGTAACTCGATATACACTTTCTTTTTGGCTGCCGTGTGCACTAAGTCCTTTGGTCCTCGCGGTTGGCTGTATTTCTCGATAAATCTTCGAGGGTAGCCATTCGCCATTAGTGTTGCTGTAAGTAACACTAGCTCATGGTCCAGACAGTCGGCCGAACAAATTCGTCTGGCACGACTAACTAGAGTCTTCACAAGTGTCCGTTTGTACCGCACTGGTGTGAAGCTGGTGAAGTGCAGGTACTGACCGGACCAAGTCGATTTTCGGTAAATGGACCTCTTAATCAATCCATCCTCCTTGCGAGTTATGGGTATGTCCAGGTATGGCAGACAAATGTTTTGTTCTATTTCGCATGTAACCCGTAAGTTAGCATGAGCACCATTGAGTCGTTCTACCAAATGTGTTAGCTGCTGCTCCGATGAACAGAAAGCTAAGATATCATCGACATATCTTTTGTAGTATGGCACCTGGGCTATTTCTGTAGAAATGCTTCTTTCTACCATCAACATGAAGAAATCAGCGAGCACAGGACCTAATGGGCTACCCATTGCTACGCCGTCAATCTGACGGTATGGCGTATTCCGGAAGTGAAAATCCACATTCTCCGTGCACAATAGTAGAGATTCTCCTAGCAATTCAGTCGGAATTGGTAGCGAACAGCTACCATTCTCAGCTAATTCGCACACGTAATTAACCGTCTTATGTAGCGGCACGTTGGTAAATAAGGATTCTACATCCAAGGAACATATAACTTTGTCTGACAGGTCGAGTTCATCCAGATCATCAATGACTTGAAACGAGTCTTTAAGAATGTACGGATTGAACTGTTGTTTCAGAGGAGCTAGCAACTTCAATAACCAAAGAGCGAGTTTGTGCTGGGGCGCGTTTATCATTGAAAGGATTGGCCTGAGTGGCACTTCACTCTTATGTGTCTTTGGGGACCCATACAACTGTGGAATAGTGCTATCACACGGTTTCAAACTTTTAAATGTATCAAAGTCTATCACAAGGTGGAGGAGAAGTAATTCCAGGTGACGAATTATGCGCATTTCGATATTGGTTATGTCCTCCACTTCCGTGAGCCGTTCGAATTTACTCGCATCGTTGAGTATGGCGCACATTTTCTCATGTATTCGCTTTTATTCATGATTATCACTCCCGGCCGAATGTAGCGTATCTACCAACTTTGCGCCGGTTTTGATTGAGTTCTCAGCAGGACACTACGTCGTAGACGTTTAAATGAGATGAAATAATAAGCATTAAGACAAGATAGCAAACCCACCACTTGAAATAGAGAAATTCAGTAGGCAAGCACACGGTTAGTAAATCGAACGCAGCGTACCTACCAACGGTGTGCCGGTTCTGCCTACGTTCTCAGCAGTACCCGTCGTTTTTTTTTGATACAGGTTCTGAGTGGCGTCGCTCTTGGTTCATTAGGCTTGCCTGATTCATGCACTCGCCACAAACAAAAGAACATACAATACTCATACACTCTGTTATGACAAACGTGCTGGATTTTGGCTCACGCCTTGTTATCTTAACATGACTACGCCCGTAAAAGAGTGCCTCCCGTTGTCGAGAACAAAAAAATTTATTCATTGATTTAAAAATTGGTAGAGTACCACAACGCATACGTAATAAGAAAACAAAGTGAGGAAGCATTCAAGGGAAAGGACACGAAATCTCATGTGTTGTGCGGGCAGAAAGATTCCCGGTTGCTCGGATCAAGGAATAGGATTGACTTAAGGGATCCCACCTCGAGCATTTGATCTTAAAGACTTGAACCGCAAGACAGCGGAGTGATTCACCCATGTAGCTGGAACGTCCAATCAGCTGCTGAATACGAAGATTCTTGACAGTCAGTTGGGTTACTCGCCTTCTTAGTGTTCCGTAGCAGGCCACAGAGAAGTCGGTTGCCAGTACGGTAGTGTAAAGACCAGACATGGTCATCGCGTGCTGACGGAGTTAAAATGGATTGTCTTTGATTCTCTGTACTTACTGAGTGAACAATGCAGAAGCGCATTAACCGATAATCGACAATAAAACTTCGGTATCGCACCAAATCGTCTTTTGAATTGTGGCAGTCTACAATGTTAAACAAGGCACATTTTTTGACTGTCTAGCTCGGTGTATCGTTAGGGGGTGCTGGTTAGGTGAAACTTCAAGACGATCAATATACAGCATGACAAAGTGATATGAATAAGTTGCTTGAAAGTTCCTGGCAGGTCATTGCATACAATCTTCCCGAGCAGTGTGGCCACACCAGTAGTTAGCTGCTCTGTACTCGGGTCCACACGACTAGCGGCTGACTCTAATGATCAGCGAGCATACTTTGTCGAGCATTCCATGTTGTAATATCTGTCCACTTGTTTTAATTTCCTAAGTATTCCGCTGTGTCAACCTTTTTAGCATAACGACCACGTGCATCACCCTTCGCAGATCGGTGTGCAGTTAGTCGACATATATACGCCAAATCGTTGACTAACGATGAAGCCCTCCGTCCACATCGAAGCGACTGGTGCCAGATGATCGAAATGGGGTTTAGACTTGAGAAGAAAAGATGGCAAAATGGAATTTATCTCTGTGGTTTTTTCACGTTCGGGTAACAACATCGATTTTGCAAGTCATGTAGGTGACTGTGAATATAAAATACTATAGATAATGAAACAATACCATAAAAATAAAGCATTAGGTTGAAGCAAGAAGTATCTAGTGGAAAGGCAAACAGAGAGGAAGAAAAGAAAAGAGAAGAGAAAAAAGTGATACATCAGATTAGAAAATGGGAAGAAGCACAAAAACAGACGTCGAGAAAGACATCATTATCATGGCAAGGCACAGTGGACTTCAAAAAGCACCGAGACAGTGACAGCTGTAGAGTTGACTTCCTGGGGAATGGGTGTTCAGGTGAGTGAAATATGCTTCCCAGGCAGAATAGGTTTATGAGTGGAATTCACAAGCTAGTTTCGTTTCACAATAAAGGCTGCGATTTCGAAGGGGACGCCGGGAACATTTTCGTACAACTGATCAGAGGTAAAGGCACCGGAACAATGATCAATCGCTTTGATATGACATTCTCCGGCAGATTCAGAGCTTGTGTCACCTTCACCGTGGACAGTGAGTACGGGTTTGTCGGACAGCTGCACGATCAACCAATTCAGCAGAACATCTTCGCATGAACTAACCGTTTTCACATAATTCAACACCACATTCGAAAACAATTCAGTGTACGAATGTAGATAATGCTAAAAAGAATGAACAACGGAATAAATGAGAAAATATATTGACAGATAAACCGGTGCGTTTCAATGGAAGTGGGAAGCGCAAGGGAAAATTGTTCAGGAAACTTAAGTTGTGGTAGTTAGCACACTCGAGAACTGCTGTGTGTTGAAAAGAATGCTGATGGCCGCCTTGGAATAGGTTATATCTGTAATTTCATTGTGTAAAATCAGTAAACGTCTGCAAAGATGCGAACACACTTAGAGAGCATTCATAGATGAATACGGTGAGACGTGTATGCGTGTGTCAACGTGCAAGTAACAAAGGCAAATTAATTAATGGGGAGAATGAGAACGGATGATGGGCCATTGAACCAGACTGGTTCGCTGCATTTATATTGTCTCTCGGTGCACCTCAGAGGGACTGCGGACGGTTCATCGTTCAGCCGGCAACTACTCTAGCCATTTAGCCAATATTTAGCTGGACAGTTTTTGATGAATTGAGGTCGACGAAACCATTTTACAAGATAGCTTAACTGTCAATCCACGAATGCACCAGACGACCGTTTCACCCTCCTAGAACTCATCAGTGGCGCGCAATGTCCCGGTCGCCTTCAGGGAAACGGACTAATGACTGATAGTGACTTGCACTGCTGGCCAGCAGCTTATGCCACTGGACCATGTGGGACGACAGCCAACTACCATGGACGGTAAGCCCGATCCATCCTTCACTGCAATGCAGGCTAATACGTTTGCAGATGACAGCGATTTGTTTTGACACCCGTAGGCCAACCACTGAAGGGGGCGGGGGAATGCACGCCACTGACGAGTCCCAGTAGGACGAAAAGGCCGCCCGGTGCTTTTCCGGATTTGTATTTAAGCTACTTGGGTTGTAAGCCAGTTGCGACAAACTAAATTACTCCCTTCTACTCAACTGTAATGGTTGTGCTTTGCTCATCTTGCATTTGAACACTGGATTGGCCGAAGGGCAGTAACCAGAGGTAAACTCGTGCCAACGAACCAAGTCACAGTCAAGATTAACAAATAGGTTGGACAAAAAGGAAGACTTTGACAGCGTTTTCAAGGCCAATTAAACGGGTGAGAAAACTTGTAATGCACTCATGAGGCATATCTTTGCAATCAATTACGCCAACTAATCGGCAGGGTATAGAGACCTCGAGGACGCGAATCAAATGGTTTGGGAATAAAGAGGAAAGGGTCTACCATCCGACTAAGAATGGGACCGCGATTGCAACGCCAAATATTTAGGATACCATGATCTGATAAGCAGTACACAGAACAGAAAATCAGTGATTGATTAAAAGTTCTTCATAGAAATTGAGGTGTTTTGGGAATGCAGTCTTACGTCTGAAATAGCTTGCAATTGTTTATGACAGATTAGGCGTAATCTCGGTGCAATAGTCGTAATGTCTAACTGTGACACTTCCGCGACACTGTGAACAGAGGAAGAGAAATTTGGCAGGCTGGAGAAGTTTGTACGTCCAGTTGTTTTGTCAAGATTCCATCCAAAGAATGTAATTCATTTAAGCTGTTGAAGCAGCATACCCTGAGTTATTGAAAGTTGATGCTTACGAGGAGGATGTGAAAGGTTAGCTGGAAACAATAATGAAACTTTACGGTGACTATACTGGTATGTCAAATTCAAGCGTAAAAACGGAAATCACACATCCCAATGAGCGTATGTGCGGAAGAACCAAATTGGGTTCGGACAAGTGAACTGTTTGAAATCACTTGTCTATCGACAAAATCGTCGGTGAGAAGTGGCCGGCAGCGAGAGAGAGAGAGAGAGACAGATGCCGCTGAATCCTTCAAGAATCGGAATTGGCAGTAGTATTGAAAGCACGCACGTGTTCCACATGTGAAGCGCGCCTGATAGTGTGCAATCAACAAAGGCTGTACATGGTGGTAGGCGGGAGGAGTGCATCGCTCGGTAACAAGCTAGTCACGCAACACTTGTACCGAGTGGACCACGTGTCCGACGCGGCCGTATACGTGCAACAAATCCGGTCAAAGTGGCACTGGTTGTCCGCCCCGCGAAAGTGCTCTGCGCATATTCTCGTCTATCTGTCCCAGGTCATATCAGCGTGGAACCCATAAAGACGTGTGATTTAGTGCAATGCACAATGAGTCGTGAAAGCAGTGTTTCCTTAGCCAAGGTTGAGCAGCGGATCGATGTCGGAAGGATTGGGTGTACTCAGTCCCATCCAACTGGCAGCAGTTCACACATATGATTAGTACAATAGGGAACCAATTGCACGTACTAGGGTAAATGCGTACGGCACATGGATTCAGTGGCTCGAATTGCGAAAAAAGAGATCAGTAATGCGTACTTAAAGAAACTGCCAGCCAATAGCCTATACCTGCCCATAAGAGCAAATCGATACAAATGCGCAAGTTCTTTAACCTATTCGTACGCGAGCAAGACGAATGATCCAAAAAAGTATTGTTTGTGCTGATAACGGTGCACTGAATCTCTTACATAATGAACGAAAGATTTTGCGCGCTGATTGTCATTTATGCAAATGAGGGTAAGTGTACATATGTACATAAAATTGGAAAATAAACATTTATGCGTGTGTACACAATGTGTAGGAAAGAGATAAAACACATGATGCATTTATAACCACTTTCCATTATCATCATGATTGATGCACGCTAGCCGAGGGAAAGAAACACATCTCAACAAATGTCTCACAATACAAAAAAGAGAAGAAATGAAAATTAAAAAGTACAAAAGCTAAAAAAGTAACGTGATTCTAGAATTAAATTATACATTGGGTTTGAGATCGTTGGTGGAGGAGGAAGCTAAAGAGGAGCGGAAGGACAAAGATATTCACAATACAAATCCCACTGAGGTCACCTTCTCGCGGTCAGCTGGCGTATCCGACCGAACGTGGTCATCGTCTTTCATACCGCAGCCCGGCAGTTGGGAAACACCAACCTCTTTCCAAACACCGATTATATACGGTCTCGTCAGCGCATGAAACAGTGTCGGCGACAAGCTAACAATGTGATTTTGTGGGCATATAACACGGTGTTGGGGTTAGCTTAAGATGTAAGACTAACAATCAGTTTAACGAGGGACCGCACTGAAGTCGGGCTGAACAGCAACTAGTTCCTTTGTGTACGGAACAGCAGTGAACGAATAAATAGTAACAAAAATTATTTATAGACAACGCGTGGTGCAGTCAACTGCGGGATTGATGATGATACATCGTTACATTTCGCTGCACCAAGTGTGTTTAAATAAAACAGAAGATAAGCATTCACAACATTTTCCAAAGTAGCGCTGCAAATTAGCGTTCCGCAGCATGGTGGTCTGCGGTGTGTACAGATCGTACAATGAATAACCAAGAAAATGATCACATGGGTTCATGATGAAAGGTTAAAATTGCCTTGAATCAACGGTTAGTATACAACGTGTTAGTTGTTCATCATTTGGCAGTACCCTAGGAGTAGATAAACCCAACCGTAGATATATTGAGACTGTGTTGGCGTCAAATAAAAATGGATACAGAAACTGGAAACACTAGGAGGAATACTAGCAAGCGCAAGCGCATAGTAGCCATAATGGTGCAACCGTTGGGGGCAATGAAGCGCGTGAAACACTCGCTGGATTTGGAATCTAATTCAAGCAAGAAAGAGCAGCAGAGTAGCGGTCTATGTTCAGCTGCACAATAGTTGTTTACTAGGTCTATCGCATCCAGAAGTGTTGCATAGTTTAATCAGCACACGATTGGACCTTAACATGTTGCACTGATTTGCACAACTCCGAGACCCACTGAGCTACGCTGGATAACATTTTTCACACAGAGCAACTTACACCAAACAGGTCAATGGTTGGGGATCAGACCATACACACGCTTGACGCGCGTGCTCCCGGGTCACTCGGAATACTCCTCTTTATCTTCTCACAACGTAGTCACCGTACACTCATTCGAACCCGATTTACCAGCTCTACACAGTGATCCAGCATACATGTGGGTATCTTTTACCAATAAAGACCTAACCATCGCTAAGGGATTTGACTGTCATCCGTGATTGAACACAAACGGATAACGCATTCACCTTGTGCCCATTGCCCTTCTGTGTAACACATTTGGTGGAGAATTCTCGAGGCAGTCCGCAAAGCCTAAGCTTATTCCAATTCGGTGTTTCTCAAGGCATCTGTGAAGAAATTTGTGATCTCTCAATCTGTGTTCAGCGCTGTGTTTAGATTCATTTACTAGGTCGCAAACCAACCGGGCCTAACATCGATCGATCAATTGACCAACACTGCAACGTGTGCTTACAAGGGATCACCGCTGAGAGCGGGCGCGCCACGCTAACTCACACTTATCATTGACGCGGGAAGCTGCACTAAATGATCATCCGACAAACGCGTGAAATTAAAACTTCACGCCCTCGGCGAAAATGTCTCAGATTAAAAGTAAGTGTGAGTTGCGTGTTAAATTGGTGAAGAGTGGACTAGTTTGCAGCAGTTGCTTGAAAACCTATCTGACAAAATGAATTGGGACGGAGTCGATAAAAACGAGACGGTACAACAACACGACATGGGCGTTTTGGTTCTGCCCAGTATGCAGTGCTATCACAGTAGTTAGCTGTTTAACTGGCCTACTGAAGAAGTGTGAAAGACTAACAGAAGCAATCGAGCAACTGGTGTGCGCCAGGGTTACACCTGAGAGGAAACGGACCTGCACTTGGATGTGAAAATAACACCCCGAAATCCCCTTTCAGGCCGAAAAAGATAGCTGGACGTCCCAACATTACCCTGACAACTCAGTCTCAATCAGCACCAACTCTGTTCTCCCTCTCTCCCATAGGTAAAAACATTGTCTGCGGCGTGTCTGCATCAATTCCTGTACACTGTATTACACCTAGTAGTTTGTTCGATATACAGGAGACCCTAAGCGGCAGTCAACCAGCCATAGTGAGGAACCAGATAACATACGTGTCGGTTGCCGCCAAGCAAACACCGGAAATAGCACCGGTAACCTTGGTGGCCGGACTAGAGAAAACTAAAATGTTGCAGTACGGATGGCCTCCATCAGTGCCATTAATAAATTCACCGGAAACTAAGGATCCAAAACCAGTAGCCACCAGGCGCAACATAGTGCCTTAAACCATGTGTGCACCAATGTCCCTGAAACCAAATCCGATACGATGCAATACAAGGGTAGGCTGACAGACGATCGAAATCAATGGAGTTCCATCTGTAAGGCAATCGGCGTCCACGCTGATCTCACGACATTAAAACGCATCTCGCGTCACCCAAACGCACTGCACTACGGTGAACTCCGGTTAATTCGGGCAACACTGGACTCGGCGGATGAGACAGAGGCGGTTCTGCTGTCTGCGAATTGACTCCGCAACGCCTCAAGTGGAGTGCGCATCCTAGCTGAAATTCTGTGGAAAAAACGTTCAGCGGATCCCAGTAACAGAGAGAAGAACAGAAATAAACAAAATAAGAAAAGTGAAAAAATATCCCAGACGTGAATATCAGAACAAAATAAGAAAACTGTGATTGCTCACGGTGTGCTTGAGCTTACAAATTCCTCTTCCGACAATGCTCAGGTACACAACCGGGAATAATGGGACTATATACGTGAGGCTCTCTCTCTCGAAAAAGTCGTGGCCACCTCGTTGACAAGGCTCCCAGGTGGTTGAAACTGGTGTTGCAATCAGAACTAACGGCACAAACTCTTCTGGAGAACTGGACTAAATTCCGTAGCAGGTTGTCAACAGAAATTCGTCGGAAAGCAGCAAGAACACCACCACCTTCTACTGACAACTCAGTGGATGCGCAAATCTCAATGAAAACAAAAACGGTAGGACCTGACTCGGTGACGGTTTCAACATTAGCCAGAACATCCGGAGAGACATAGCAGAGCACGAGCAAACACCGGGATCCGGGGAATCTGATACTTGAATATATACCAAATTCGACTAGAGTCTACAACCCACCCAAAAAACGATTAGCCGCCGACCTTACATCGGTTGGCGTAAACTCACTTTCTTTACCCATTTCACCCAACACACTATTGATCTCCGAGAAGCTCTCGTGCATGTATAGAAATACCCATGGTATACTCAGCAAATTAGCTGAATTAAGATTTCGACACGCGTCAGCAGCTTGGGACCTCATCGCTATTACGTAAAGGTGGTTGCGCTGTGAGATAACGGATGCCGAAATCGCGCTAACAGGTATGTCTGTTGTCCAAAATGATCGAGCCAGCAAAGGTGGTGGGGTAGCCCACTAGTTTCGTAACAACCTACAGTGCAAACCTATACACGATTCGGAAACCGAGGCTCGTGACTCCATTTGGTGCAGTTTCCAGTTGATAAGAAACGATCTTGGCTTAGTGGCTGTTGTTTACCGACCACCATCACCTGCACATGAGATGAACTGCAACTTGGTGACTGCAATGAGGCAGGTGATAAACAGGAAGTACAGCCACGTTTTAGTCGTCGGCGATTTCAATTTTCACGCTCTAGAATCCCAGGCCAAAC
Organism: Dicrocoelium dendriticum; assembly: GCA_944474145.2. Taxonomy (NCBI): domain Eukaryota; kingdom Metazoa; phylum Platyhelminthes; class Trematoda; order Plagiorchiida; family Dicrocoeliidae; genus Dicrocoelium; species Dicrocoelium dendriticum. Next base: position 56,135,930 of record OX104060.1, read on the forward strand.
CAAGAGAGCAATTCAAAGCAGATCTGCAGGACCTTGTCTCAGATTTTCCGCTTTATGGCCACGTTATTTCGCCCACCAGATACAGGGGAAATAACAGACCATCCATATTGGACCGAATATTCACTAATGAGGAACTGATGATCGAGAGAGGGATAATCGATACTTCTCTAGACCGCAATGATCATACGACTTTGCATTTCATGTACACTTGCTATGCTGAATATTTCGAGGACCGAACTGAAACAAAGCGAACCGTAACCTTAACCGGACTCGTTGAAGCGACCGACTGGAGTTTCCTAACCGAGGATGCACCCGATATTGCCTGGGAACGTTTCGTTAGTAAGTTTAACACCCTGGTTATTGGAGCATCGGAAACCAAGACTATCAGTTTGAGAAACATGGCGTCGTTTATACGGAGTAGGACACGCAAACGCATTGTGATGGGCAACGCGGCGTGGTATACCTACAAAACCAATCGGAGTCCGATTACCTGGAAAGCATATGTTGTCCACCGTAACCATTGTACCCGATTAGTGCGCGAGGACAAAGTAGCTTATCAACATTCCTTAGCAGAGCGATTAACTTCAAATCCTATGCTTCTGCACAAGCAAGTGAAAAGGTGAAAAGTGGGTTTCCCCTTTTTCAAACAGCAGATGATTTAACTTGGACTGTTAAAGAAGCATCGAATGTTCTGCAATAACAATATGCACCAACGTTTTATTGCATCCCGTGGTCTCCTGAATCTTTGGAATCTATGGTGCCCACACCAGGACTCACATATATAAATTTTACGGCAGACATCATGATGAGAAAGCTGCTATCCATGCGCCTGCACGCCTGTTCAGGAATTTACGACATCTTCCCAAAGACGCTTGTTGTGGCGGCTACTATTTTGGCTGAACCTTTGGCGGGGCTGTTCCAGCACTGCCTTGACGAGCGACACGTTCCTGCAATGTGGAAACACGGAATAATAACTCCCAGCTACCAAGGGGGTAGCTGTTCCGACCCAGCTAATTATCAAACAGGGACTCTACTACCAGTTCTTTCACGTTATGGAGGCTATCACTGCCGACGCACGTATGTCTTAACTGGACGGGTTTGGTTACATTGCTCAGCAGCAACACGGTTTCCGCCAGAATCGGTCGTGCACAACCGTGTTAGCACGAGACAGCTGGACCGAAACTTTGGATGCTGGTGCGGGAGTTGATGTGGCATACCTTGATTTCTCTAAGGCATTCGACCGGTTGGACCATCGTATCCTTCTCGCCAAACTTCAAGGATGTGACATTGGAGACCCTCTCCTCGGGTGGATCTGGCATTTTCTCTCGCACAGGCGTCTGGAGGTGAGAGTACGTGAACCCATGTCAGATGCAATGCATGTCGAATGCGGAGTTTCGGTATTGGGGCCGCGCCCATTCTTGGTCGTTATAAACGATCTAGTGAGTCAACTTGCGTCAAACTGGTTACTCTACGCCGATGATATTAAAGTCTGGCGCGTGATCAGAGCTCCAGAAGATCGTATCCAGCTTCAAATTGATCATGACAAGATCTATGGATGGTCGGTCCAAAATCGCCTTCTCTTCAATGTGGCTAAACGTCGAGTGCTCCATTTAAGACACCGAATGGTTCACACATACAAGCTGAGGGACCAGGATCTGCAACACTGTTCTCACGAAAAGGATCTCGGTGTGTTGGTCCAGGAAGATTTCGGCTGCTCAGAGCAGTCCAAAAAGGCATCGAAGAAGGGGATCCAAATCGTGGGGCTTTTACAGAGAGCTTTCGGGCAATTCGAACCGTCGATTTTCAGCCAAATACTTTCCGCTTATATACGCCCACATGTTGAATATGCAATTCAAGCATGGCACCCATGGCTTAAGCGGGATCTCACGATCTTGGAGCTTCCACAACGTCGGGCAATCAAAAATGTCAAGGGTTGCACCACTTGTCATACGAAGAGCGCCTCAGAGTGCTCGGTATTTTCAGTGAACGTAATCGCCGTTTGCGTGGTGACCTAATCATGGTTTACTAAATTGTAAACAACACTCATCACCCCTGCCATCACCTATTGAAGCTAAATCAGAACAGCCAACTAAGAGGTCATCTCAAATTGACAGAACAATACAGTCGGTTTGAGTGTCGAAGAAACTTCTTCTCGCTGCGTGTTTGCCACACGTCGAATTCCCTCTCAGAAGCTGTTACTTCAGTCCCCACGCAAGCCATGTTCAAAGCACGTGTCCACAGTGCACTGGCCACACTACACCATATCACGTAATTCAAACAAGTCATACAAACAGCAGAAAAAGAAAAACAAACCAACACACCTCCACTTTTGCCCGGAAACCACAGACAATAACTTTGGATAGTACATAAAACGGACGGGGACGCTGTAATCGGCAGGTTCGCACGTGGTAGTTGCTCACTATCTCCTATTGCCATTTTTGCCTTTCTTTTGCTCACCCCTAACCGATCATCCGGCTGGGCATATCAAGCCTCGGCTTTTTTGAATCCGCAACATAACATTGATCAATACAGTCACACAATTCAGTCCTATTCAGAAGTTAGGGAGAGGTCTATGGCCAACTTCCCGTAAAACCTAACCATGGGAGACAACAAGTCTACGGGTTATAAGCTCACAGTCCGATTGGCATAGAGCCCGAGCGCCAGGCATTGTTTCTGACGGTGGGAGGGCACCTTCGGATGCTCAATGGTTTGCTATCGCGCGCCACAAACATGGCAGCCCCTAGTCAAACTGGTGCAAACGCGCCAACCCCAACCTGCAGCTGACCGTGGTCGCAGTTACGTTACGTAATGGAATGAAAAACACGTGCATTGTTCTAGATCTTCGAAGGCTCTGTTACAGGCCTCAAGCAGATTCCATTGGGTCCCTACAATCACACTCCAGAGCTGGACTCGCACCCCATTGCCGAGTGCGTCAAGCTATTAAGCCAAAGGCTTCGTGTGGAGTCCCTCAAGTGAAGCTCCAAATCTCCCACTGCTTTATAGGTCAGACTGTTGAGTCAAAGACTAGAGGTGGGGCAACTCGAACAGTTAACATTGTTTACCAACTCGTTGGGCGTAACATTTTGAAGAGCAGTTGGGCAGGTCTATTGCGACACTGTTATTTGCCGAATCACCTGAGCCCACGTGGGAAGTTGGTGTCACATATCCTACTTTAGAAGAGATTCAATATGAGCTTTCCGTGTTGAAACGAAACAAGGCTCCTGGACCTGAGGACCTACCCCCATCTTTGCTGCAAGTTGGTGGTGACTGTGTTGATTAGAATTGCCGCTATTTTTAAAACGATTTGGGACAATGAAGAGGTACCTGCAGACTGTTGACTGGCAACTCTCACGTGCACTTTCAAGATGAGTCAGGATACATTGCGCGAAAATCAGCGAGTCATTAGCCTTATCTCCTTTGCCTCCAAACTTCTCTCGGGTATCATTCTTCCACAAACTACTGGTCCTCGTTAGAACCAAATCACTGAAAGCCAGGCTGCATTGCGCCTTGGTTGTGATTGTATCGACCACATATTTACGCTCCACCAAGTGTTAGGGCAAGAACACATAAAGACGATACACAATGATGGTTTCATTAACTTGAAAGCTGCCTTCGACTCCCTGGACCGCGCCAATTTGTGACAGTGCCTAACCACGAAGGGCGTGCCTGTTAAATTCCTTTCTATTATGAAGTCACTCCACCGTGATTGCCAAAGCCGTGTAAGGGTCTAGGGGAAACTGTCTCCTGGGTTCCCACGACAAATTAGGTTAGCCAAGATTGTCCTATAGCTAATTTCCTCCTCAACTTTGTAATCGAAGTGAACATGAATGACCCGGTTCCTTCAGACTCTACAACAGTGGAACCTCTACCGGATGGTCGACTGACAAACCTGCAACATGCAGATTGCATATCTTTCATAAGGTTTGACGCATTGACTATGCAAGCACTACTACATAGACTGGTGCGCAACGTGTGCTTTGCACCTTAAAAGTGCAAAATACTGTAGCAGGACTGGATCGGAATACCACCGGTCTTAGCTATCACCGAACAGTCACTGGAAGTGATGGATCGGTTCACTTACAGCTACCGTCACCTCTGGTGGTCACATCACTGAGAAGGTTACTTCGTGTATCAACAAGGCCAATGTGGCTTCCAGAGACTCAACCATCTATGGACACAGCGGGGTATCAGCCTGTCAGTGAAAGGTAGGATGAAGGACCAGAGGCTTGACCAGTTTGCAGTGAAGACATTAAACGCTCGACTCTGATTGACCAGTGGTGCTTGTGAAGTATTAATCAGTCTGGTGCGAACACTGAGTGAGCAATGCTGAGGTCCGTTAGTTGGTTTTTGGCAAGAAGCATTCCGTTTAATGAATCTTAATCATTTACGTTGGCTAGGCCATATCCTTCATATGCCAGCTGACAGGATTCCTCGGCGTGCATCACACGCTGTGGCTGCACAAAGTTGGACGAAACCACGACGTGGCCAGTCGATGACTTGGCACATAGGGTTGAAGAAATTGATTGAGAGATGTGGTCACGTCTGTGCGTGCGGTCTTCGTGGACGGGGGTCTCGGGGTGGTCCACATCAATCGTTGGAGACCCATGCAAACATGGTGCAATTAGTGACATTCCTGCATTCGGTTTCTTGCAGCTAGTGGTGAAGTTTCCTACCATTTTGATTAATCTGACGCGCCTTCTACTTGCTTTCATTTTTTAAACTCTACCTGCATTCATCCCAATTCTGGTGATAAGTTGTGGCAACTGGATCCACAGGACCTCGGTGCCCGGACCATAGTTATTAAACCGAACTGTACTGAATCAGCAGGAACACATTCACAGACGCACTCGTTTCCACCGCGTGGACTTCGATTCACTTGCATTCTTCCTGCTCGGATAGTGCGTCGTACACCGACGGGTCCATATATCACGCGGCCTGCACTAACCGTAATTGGAGATCACAATGATGTTAACCGAATTTCATGTCACTCGTAAGTCGCTTAGCACACATCCTTACTCTTCAACGAGTGGATACAAATAGATCCGCTCGAGGGCCCTCTTATGTTCCAGCAAATTCACAAGGTGATATGCCTTCTTTCAGCAGTTCACGTCCCTTCATCACTGCACTCATGTGCGACTGTCGCGCAATCGTGTGTGCTGAGGCTAGCTAACTGGCAACTCTTCATATGGCACTCTCCACTGCGACAACAGATTCCGTGGTCTCGAAATCACAAACGGTTACCCACTGATGATCCAAGCAACTCATTTGTCCCGCTATGGGACTCCGATACGAACCCTTCTTGATGAGTGGTACATTTCTCGATAGCGCGAGATACAGTCCACTAAGTGGTCTAAACAATTTGTACACCGGTATGGTATAAAATAGCTAATTGTTCAGTGTGGTCGAGTTGGATTCCAAACGCATTTTAAGAGTGATCGGCAAGTTAAACATGGTAGAAAGACGGAATAAGTGCAGACAGCAAAACGCTCAATTGAAGTAATAGAGGCATCCGGGGAACCGTCACATGGAGACCACTTTTCATCCGTACGTCAACGTCCCACTTGTGCCGCTTTGGCCTAAAGTCAAGTGAACCAACACCGCGTTAGCTCATGTGTAAGGCCGTTGTGAAATGCATATAGAATGAGCAGTCAAATCATCCAACCAGTTCCACAATTCAACTTTGTCGAGTCAAGCACTTTATTACTCGCCAAGGCATCGGTGACAATTTGCCGTGCGTGGGGGTGTACTGATTAGCTCCGAACCTCCAATCCATCACCTCAAGAGATTGGTCTAGCCTTCGTAATTAATAAAACAAGAAAAATTTCGGCTTAGTGACACAATCTCTTTACTATGAGACATAGTCCAACGGTTCATCCGATCCAAGCTGCACACAGAGATTGAAGAAAGCAAACGGCCGCTTGAAGTATTTATGAACAAGTTAGATCTCAGAAGAGTTTTCAAAAAGATCGAAAAGCAGATAGTGAAATTGATTTCGCAAGCTTACCGCATCCGAGTTAGGTCTAGGATTCGCTTTGCCGATTTCAATGCATTGCGTGTTACGCAGTGCGGTCAAGCCAGTCTGGAGATCTGCTCTCTACTGGGCACGACCGGACGACGGAAAGATATGGAAAAGACTGATGTGGAGTAAAAAGTCGATAAAAGTAGGAAAAAGTGATTGTGATGGAAAGAAAAAACCTACCTTATGAAAAAACGAGGCGCCGAAAGTTGCCGACAACAGAGTCCGCGGCTTTTGGAGAGCGGAATGACTGCGACTTGCGAACAAATTAAGCACGGGCGGAATACCAACTAAGCGGTCGGGGTTCTGACACCAAAGCTAAAATACAGGAAAAATAAAATGTGCCTTAATGGAACAGATAGAATGGAACATAACAACCAACAAATGGCACTTTGCTTAACAAGACAGTTCACAAACGTGCCAAGCGACACTGGACAGAATAGCACTGAGTGTTACCCGTTTCGGGCTATGCTTTGCACCCTCAAAGGTTTCTTAAAAGATTGGCAGGGACCGCCTCTTGCACGGACCCTCGGTGGCGATTAGTTACAAGTCGTTCAAAAGTTCAACTATCTAGTAGTTGTATCAGTGCACTTGGAATTGAAGACAATGTCACAAACCGCATAGCAAAAGCAAAGCAAAACCTTTGCGAATCTTCGCTAAAAATGGCGCCGGCGCGACACCACTCCCGCTCTGAAGGGTAGAGTGGGCAATGCAGCCGTGCGTTCGACCCTAATGTACGGTTGTCAAACATAAAGAAACTAGTTACGTTCGACCACTGGTGCCTTCGCAGTTTTGGCTCCAATCTAGTGGGAACACCGGATGATCAAAGGGACGTGTTCGACACAGTTTATGGCTCAGGAAGAGGAAGTGAACCGCTCAACACCGTTAGTTCAGGCATCAGGCCCCGATGGTTGGGCCACATACTACACAGGCAATTGTTTCATTGGCTGGTTGAAACACATCAACTCTCTTCTCATTCGTTGTGTGAATTCCGGACAGTTAAAATTGATTGTTGTGTATGTCGTCTGTTACTCCCTTGTCAGGACGAATATATATGCTGCCTTTTTCTGCGGCCTCCTTGATACAACATTTGGCCTCGCGAGTTCAAAGAAGGACCTTTCCATACAACCCCCGTCTTCATTCTGGACTGATTGCGGTGTCAGAGTAACAACAAATGTCTGGCATCGTTGGGAAACGTCCTTCCGAAACTACTCGGATTTAATAAGCGATTTCCATGCTGCTCTTAGTAAGGAAAAAATATTGAAGCTACTTCGACATTCACTCGGAAATGAGGGGCAGCGAAAGTTTGATGATTTGGGTCTCCAAGAATGTAAATCCGTTAAAGAAGCTTTCAATGCTCTCGATCGCACATGGCGTTATGAAATGAATGTTTTTACCGCGAGATACGTTTTCTCCCGCATGCATCAGGGAACAGTGAACCTTTGAACGATTTCATTTCCCGGGTAAGTCGCGCAGTACGATCTTGTGATTATTCGTCCATTCCCCAGAAAAAGATCGAAGGCTGTATGCTGACTCAGCAACTAATTTCTAGAATCGCTGACAATCGTATACGTGAGGCGCTGTTGCAGGAAGTGGCGTGCACATTAACGTGGGATCGAGCTTGTGAGGTAGCCGAATGAAAACTGGAATTTCATTGCAATCGAAACAGCTCTGTTCGACCAACACCGCTGAGGTGGCAAAGGTGCAATCCTACCGATAAGTAGCATCCGATAAGCCATCTTGCTATCACTGTGGAATGGCTTCTCACAAAGCCAATTTTGCCAATTGCCCCGCACATACACTTAAGTGTAAAATCTGCGGCAAAGTTGGGCACTACGTCCGATGTTGTCGGGTGCAAGCCATTGCGCTTGTCAACAACGGTGCCACACCTGTAAGACATGTTGCTGATCCATCTCAGGAGAACAGTTATCCCATCACCACTAATGCTAATGCTGATGAACACGTTTGGTTGGACACGATTGCCGATATGGCTAGGAGCCGACCTCAGTGGCGTTCGTGCTGTGAGTTCCTTTGTCCCACCCCATCCCTCTTAGCCTCCCTCTCCAACCACGATCTCATTGTTTAACCTTATATAATTTTGCATAGTAATTTTGTCTGATGCATAGTGGCCGACTGGTAGCTTACCGGAACGATGCCCATCCGTTACCGGTAGCTCAGCCGGCTTGCCCCAGTTGAATTCTTTTTTCTCCCCTTTTTTCTGTGTATTGCGGCACAGTAGCTGAGGTGTTTCCCACCTCTAGCCAACGTGTATGATGATAATGATGACTAACACTTCAACAAGTCAGACAATATCTGTTAATGAATCAAAGTTTTCCTCCGCTGATATTCGTACTGTGTCATTCCTTACCATCAAAGGCGCTGTTCCACTTGAAATGGAACTAGATTCTCCTTTTTCAGTTACTATTTTACTTTTCCAATTTTACGAACGCTACCTATCCCAGCATACTTTACAGCCCACTTCGCATTCATGTTTGAGTTAGAGTGGAAATACTGCAACCATATTGGGATTCATCATCGCGCCTTTATAGATTCGTTCGGTAGCTGCATATGTTGCAATGTACGTTTCTTCAGACAACAGACGACCCTTGCTCGGAAGAAAGGCCATGGTGGCTTTGCAAGTAGTACCACCTTGCGATCGAATGCTTATCTCTGCCGTCAATGTGACATACTAGTAAGAGACGTCATCCTAAACTTTTTCAGCAGTACATCGGACGTATTCCATGTGGTGTGCACCGCATTCAGCTGAAATCGGATGTAAAACCCGTTGCCATTAATCAACCTCGGCCTACTCGGCTAGCAAAACATCAAGCCGTCTCAGCGGCCCTGCAAGAGATACTAGTAAACGACTGCTCTGAGTGGGTGCATCTAATGGTAAGTGTCCTGAAAAATGACGGCACTGTCAGAATATGCAACGATTTGCAGAGACTAAATAGGCAGATCGTCGCCATCCACCGAGGGTCTCACTGTACGTTTAGCTGGTGTAACCGTAATTTCCAGACTAGTTTTGAAAAGTGCATTCTCCCATATTCCATTATCCAACTATTTGAAGCACCTTACTGCCTTCCTTGCTCCCGATGGCTTATTTCAGTACAGTGTTGCCAATGGGTTTGAGTTCTGAGCCCGCTGTAAGGCAAAAGTTCATGATTCACGTCTTGGCAGGAATTGAGGGTCAGGTTGCATACATGGATGATATCTGCGTTGTGGGCCGCTCACAAGAAGAGCATGATGAAAGGTTACAAGAAGTTCTTCGGCGTCCCAGTGATATTGATTTAAGTCTGAATGCAAAAAGTGTCCCCGAAATTCAATTTTTAGGAAACATCATTTGGTGTGGCAGCATTCGCCCAAGCAACGAAAACATCCGGGGCATTGCTGAAGTGCCAACACCCAAGAATGTGACCAAACTGAATTCTTTGTTGGGAATGTGTTCCTACAATCTGCGCTATTTGCAAAATTTTGCGACCACAGCAGATCCGTTACAACTAACAAAGAAAGGAGCATCGTGCACTTGGAGAAACGACCAACAAAACGCTTTCGACAAAGTGAAAGGGTCGCATCTGCTCCCTTAGTTACCATTTTTGATAAATCATGCCACACTTTTGTGTCGACTGATGCGTCTGATGTTGGTCTCGGTGCTGTTCTGTCACAGCTGCAAAACAGAAAGGAAAAAGTTACTGCGTATGCATCCCGGAAACTATCAGATTCTGAGCGTCATTATTCAGCTGGAAAGAAAGCTCTTGCTTATAGGTGGGCTTGTGAAAAATGACATCTCCTGTCCGGTCGTTTCACTCTACGCACTGATCACTCCGCTCTTACAATCCTCCTCAGCAATGGATGTAAAGGATCGCCTCCAATGCGGATCGACCGTTGGCATGCTAGACGCTTTAACTACGATTTTCAAATTGTGTATCGGCCGGGTTTGCAAAACCAAGTTGCTGATGGATTACCTCGCTTACCAGTGGGGCTGAAGGATGACAAGGAGAGAATCAAAGAGGTAGTAGCAGTTTCAAGTCTTGGCTCCGATCAAACGGTATTGACTATCGAGGAATAACGAATGGGAAATGTCAACGATCCGAGTATGTGCAGCAGGGATAGCCTAAGAACAACAAAGTCCCCTGTGAGTTCATTTCATAGTACCTAATTCGAGATGAACTGTCAGTGATATATGATTGTCTGATGCGTGGTTCGGTGGTTATAGCTCCACATCAGTTGGTAAACAAAATAATTGCTTGTGCACAAGAGGGACACCCACCAGGTATGGTTCGGACCAAAAACCGAGCGAAACACTAATTTTGGTGGCCACAAATGACATACAGCATTAAGACATCTGTGATATGACGTTTGCCGCATAGAGTATAAAAGTTCGCTGCAAATAGAAGCCTCAGTACAGCCTATTATTTACCCGATGAAGCCGTGGGCTAAGATCGACATTGAGATTATGGGTACTTTTGCCACCGCTCCTATGTATAAGAGAACTATATTTGTAGCTATATATTTTTACAGTAAATAGCCTGAGGTCCACATGTGCGACCAAGTGACTGATTCGGTTGTATTACGCTGGCTTAAACACTTGTTTCGGACTACCGGAAGAAATAGTCACGGACAATGGACCACAATTTTGTAGCCACGACTTCGCAGTTTTCCTCCAGTGCCATAACGAAACACTCCAGAACTGCATCTTACACTTCTGCGGCCAATGGCATGGCTGAGTAGCTAAATTGATCCCACAAAAATCCATACAGGCCATTCAGTTAAGAGAGTCGGATAGGAAAGACGCTATCTTAACCGTTGTATTTACTTACAGAACTTGTGATCACAAGGTTACCGGAAGAACGCCGGTGGATCTGATGTTAGGAAGGTCCTTACGCACCAAACTAAATGCTGCAATCTGCATGAGGTGCAGAAGTTTCAAATCGCATAGCATATTACTAAACTTCCTACGCCAGATCGTCAACCCCTAAGCAGCCTGGAGCATAAGTTCGCCATTAAAAAACGGGTTACGCCTGAAGACCTCCGACCTCTATCTGCACCGTTGCGAATCGTCCAAAAACTAGGTCCAGGGACCTATGGATTGGAAAACGGCCTAATTGCTAACGCACCTCGGTTGCGCACGGCCCACGGACCAGCTAACCAGTCGCAAACTGTGTGTGAACACCAGACCGAATCGCTGCTACCGCGAAGTCAGCCTTACCCGTCATCCAGATCTTCGAAATCAGTCGATCGATACCAGCCCGCGTGATCCGGCTCTTCAAAAGGGGGAGTGTTTGTTGTGGCCGTGCGTGTGAATGTATTCACCAGCATCTCATTACTAATGCTGCATTGGCTGATTGAAACATAGCAACTCTCTTCGCACTGGTTGAGTGAAATCCAAACAGTTAAAAGTGTTCATTCTGTATGTCGAGTCTATTACCTCCTTGACTGAGTACGGATATACATCCTGCCTTTTTCTGTTGCCTTCTTGATACCGCACATGCCAGCCCAGCGACTCCTGCGACGTGCGTTGTTTGCGCGCCGAGGGTGTAAATGGAAGAATAGGAGAGGTGACCCAGCGATGACTTGATCAAGAGGAATGAGAGCCCCATACTTCGAAGTTGGCCTCGGTTGGAGCTTCTGGGCTCCCTGGATGGGGACCGAAGGACGATGAACACGTTTGGCTGCATACACTTGTTGACATGGCTAGGAGCCGACTTCAATGGCGGTTGTGTTGTGAATTTCTTTGTCCCTCCCCCTCCCGCTTAACCTCCTCCTCCTCCAAACACGACCTCATTTATTGGGCATGATATAGCTCTTTTTGCGGCACAATAGCCGGCTGCTAGCTCTTCGGAGCGATTTTCATATGTTACTGGTGACTCAGCCGGCGTGTCACTGCATCATATATTCTTTGCGTTGGTATTGCGGCACAACAGCTGAGGTGTTTTCCACCTGCAGCTAACGTGTATAATGATGCATGATGATGACTTTGTATACCATGAAAATTGTCGCGAAATGGAAATGACAGAAAAGGCGGCAAAACGACTAAGGCAAGGTATCGGCAGTACAGCAGCATATTGTATACATGCATCACCGTCACGCAGTCGCAAGCGGTTGTATGTGAGGGGGGAGCGTGACCAAATCCAAGTAAAAACGGGGGATTTAGTTAGGAGTCCAGATATTTCAAGCTAACCGACCGGAACACGACGTCTAACAGGGGGTGGGATAAGAACGAGCTGGGCTGTTCTAAGAGGTGGGAATCTTGGTCGCAAACCTTGAACAAACGGGCTAGGTAACATCAGCACAACTCAGATTCATTAACTGTCTGGATTGAAGAAGAGGTAAGGGTTATCGGATGTGAAGAGTAGCAATTGGAAACAGAAGATCCGATGAGAAGGTACAATTGAACACTTCACTGAGACGAGCTAGGCAAGTTTTCAGACAAAGAACTTGCTTCCCCAATCTGTGAATGCCAAAGTAAACGACTCAAAAATGTGCACTATTGGAATGACATGGATGCGGTGCAAATAGAGCTGAAAACGCAGTGACTTGGACGCTGCAGTGCTACGGAATTATAGCAACTGAATAACATATTAGTCAGTCAAACGGAGACAGTGATCATCAACAATCAATAACAGCAGTACGTAAGCCATTTGAACTGATGCTTCGCTACCATACAAACACGATGATCTCTAGAATAAAGATAATAAGAGGGAGAGAAAGGGGATTTACCTGAAAACCCAAATGAGCTAAGCAAACATTCAGAGTCAAGGCGCCTACACCTTATGTTAACAACATCCCGTCACAAACAGTTGGCTATCGTGCAAAGATAAGGTGGCATCGGCGAGACAGCATCGTTGCGGCTTTCGCTGCCCCACGTCATGATCAGCCATTACCCCACAGATAACAGCACCACAGACACATTAAACAGGCAGTCCGACTGCGAGACCGCAGCAGACGCGTCACTAGTGCGGACTGTGAGCCATGTCCTGTAAAGTCTCGAGCCAAGCACAAGACAGGTTATGTGAACTCCAGCCCGGAAGGCGAGACGGACCGACGGTACCCAGTTTGTTCGTCAGTGACTTCATTTCCCGCTGTCAAGTCAACTGTTGTCCAACTCGAACCTTGTGCTACCCTATACCTGGTAGACTAAACAAGGCCCTACTCGGTAAGCAGCGACCGGGCATTTGTAGTACTTGCCCACGCCACCGCAACTGATTAAGTAATCGCCTACACACATCATCGTTACGGACATGCTGGTGCTACCCGACATTAGCAATGCTCCTCAGACAAGGATGATCAAAGGATTGAAGGCGCCTCAGATCTTCAGAGCGAAGGGGCCAAGTCTCAGTCCCGCAGAGCAGGACGGTCCACACTGTGGCCTTGTAAACATGGCCCTTCAGACAGAGGGAAACTCCCTTCAGAGACAGAAGTGCACATTGTGTAGCGTAAATTAGAGTAAAGCGGTTTAAAAGTGTGGCAAATAGAAGACGAACGCAAAAACTGAAAGCAACCAGTCATCATAAAGTAATGGCATCACATCCAACGTCGAGCGCGCAAGAGTAGTCGCAAGAGAAGTAAAACAAAAACAACAACGGCAGGTAGGCAAGCTAATAATGTGCATCAAGTGCCGCGCAATGAGTGAAAGTGGTTACCTTAACTGCGGCATACAGCGAGGTGGATAAGCGAGAACAAGCACTCGCTGGCACCTCCCTTATTTCTCCGTCACACTCACTTACACACTGGCTCCTTTCCGTTCCCATTTCATCGCATCCATCCCAACGGCGACAACCACAATCCCAACTCCCAACCCATTCAACCAACATAAAGACGGACCAGTGCAATCGTATACCTCCGAGGAAAACGATCAACATTGGATCGGAATACGAGTCATGGCAACATGAGGAACACTGCACTGGTTGCTTTGGAACTCTGTCGCCACAGTATTAATACTGCTACATTCAGTGAGACTCGGCTGGCTGAGCAACACAATATGTACGAGACTACACATTCTACTGGGTGCGAAAAGCGACCTCAGAACCACGTAAATTTGGGATCGGATCTGCACTGTCCAACCGCCTAAATGGCCAGTTGGTGGGAGAGCCGACTGGCATCAGCCCACAAGTGATGACTGTACGCCAGCGATTTGAAAGAAGTAAATCTGCCACTTTATTTGTATAGATCGTCCCACCATGTGTTATCCTAATAACACGCATGATTAGTTCTACACTCAGTTATCCTCTGTGATACAGCTTGCGTTGAGTAGCGAACGGGTATTTCTACTGGGTGATTTCAATGAGCGCGTCGGGCGTCAAGCCGCGGAGTAGACAGACGTAATCGGTCCGCATGGTGTTGGCGCATCCAACGGGAACGGTGACAGGCTGCGCTCGCTGTACGCCACGTACAACCTGACGATCACGAACACCCAGTTTGTACTGGGTGTGAGTGATAGGGCTACTTGGGGGCAGCCACGGAGTGGTCACGCTCATCTGCTCGACTATGTCATCGTACGAGAGCATGATATGTGTACTGCGTGGAGCTGAACCTGGCACTGATCACAAGTTGGTTCGGAGCAAACTGTATATATATTTCTATGAATCCATGTATTGTTCCTATGCCGTGAGTCGGCGGAAATTCAATGTTTGTTCCCCAAGTACGGAAGTGAAGAAGACGATGGCTACCCGCCTTGGCGATGTCTACACCGCTTCAAGCAGTCTTATGGCACAAACTCTTGAACATGTGCCCATTAAGGCTGAGGAAACGATCGGGTGCACAAATTCTAAACAGTCTCGTTGGTGTAACCACAACAGAGCTACCACTGGCGAATCTGTGTCAAAGAAGAATGCAGTTTTTGCTGCGTATGAGGACTTTGCGGACTCAGAGAAGGAGTCATTTACGCAAGACATGTCAGTGATTGGCTCGGAAGCACCGTCGCATAAATTATTCACGGAAAAGACGAAGACGATGGAATGCTCTGCCGAACACCAGAGTATAAGGAGTTCTATGGCTTTGTAAATCGTATATGTACCAACTTTGGGGCAGATGAGGACGCTGGTTGACACCGCTGCGTGCGATGGAGACACGGTGTGCATGCATTTTGACGGTTTCATGAACAAGTGCTCAGAGGTTGGATGGGATATGTAGCGCGGGCTGCAACAGCATAATATGGAGGGTGGTCTTGTGGGAATCCCAGGAACGCATGAAAAACACATGGAGCAAGTGCGCTACTGTCCATGGAATGCCATCAGAAGTAAGAAGAATGGCGTACTCGCGATGCAGTGATTGGAGAGTAGGTGTCCGAATCCCTGAACACCTCTCAGGTGGTTACGCTACTAAATAGGATCTGTGACGGTGGGACTGTGCGAAACGAGAAACCGAGCTGCTTCGGCGATCACAAAGCAGTTATTGAACAGTGACTATCAAACAAATCCCGAAGACTGACTCTCTGGCCCGACGCGTGATCAGCGGCCTATATTCTCATACTACTGGAAGCCACTGCTATTGAAGGAGAAGGACTGACATTCTGCGTACAGAAACAGTTGTGACTAAACCAAACATGGCAATGTGAAGAGCCCCGATCGGCCGGTCGGTAATCGATCGAACCCAACTGACATTATTATTCATATATCTACCGTTTGTTGCGTGTTTGTGAGTGAAGAGAAAGCAATAAATGACTGCGTCATCTCACAGTTTATGTCTGCTGGGATTTTTGCTTGAAATCATGAAACGAGTTGCTTGCTTCAACTTAGGGGAATTTCTGGTTCGCAAAGCACGTTCTGCTCGCAGATAATACTGTCGTATTGGAGGCACGGAAGTCAAAAACAGTGGAAGCCATACAACGGATTGAAAACGTGCGGGGTTCCAAAAAGTCAGGTATGAAGTAGCTTCTGAAGCGAAGTAACTCCATTACTTTCAGTAGCGGACAAAAAACGGGGAACGGAGGAGGCACGTAGGGGGGCAGAAAACTACAGTCTGTAGAGGAAAACTGGAAGACTTATAGGAGATAAACGTTACAACCACATCAGTGAACCGCAGTTAATCTTGTAGCCATCGGCGACCTGATAATATTGGGGAAAAACAGTCAGACCAATGCGCTACTAATTTTAAGCCTAAGAGACAAGTTATGCAAGAAGGATTGGAATAAAACATGGAGGAGAAGTAAGCGTAAAAAAGTAAAATGTGGTACGTTTGTCCCTTAGGATTACCAAAAATACTCGCCTCAAAAGCCAGCTGAATCTGCTCCACCGACGGTGCGCAATTGTGGTCTTCCAAGGAGAGTACCGCTTCAGTTTCAATTAGGGGAAACGGGAAGTACCTTCCGTTGACGTCGTTCGCGTGTACGAGAGATAATGGAACGCTTAACGAGGGCCACAACGCAGCTGACAAGGAGTTAAAGAACATGGCGTCGAAATCATTGAGATAAAGGGGTACAGAAATAAAACGGAGCACCAAAGCATGGAAATTGTAAAATTCGTTAGTCGAATAGTACAAGTCATTCACACTAAAGCAATCGAACAGCTGATGGTTACTAAATCAGCGGTCTCACATTGACTCAAATTCTAACTGTGCATGGGGATTTGTTTAAACATAGCGCGTGAGGCTTGCGTGGATATGAGTGACCGCTCCATCGAGTGCATACGCGGTGCATTGGTAGCATCTTTAAAAGGGAGCCTCACCGTCTTGTGAATGGCGCTCAATATGATCAGGTGATGGAGCTTCGGTGATATGTCCGGCTGCGGCATGTTTGAATAATCTTCCCTCTGTTAGTACAAGCACTTGGAATGTGCAGCGTGCATACGCTCCACGGACGAAGAAGGTGGACGCATTCGAAACGGTCAGTTGGAGACAGGACTCGCAATTTGTATGCTGACTGTAAGCAGCACCAAATGAAATCTGAACACGATGAATCCGGCCTTACGCATGTTCATTCTCGAAAAAGATGGTCAAAATCGCATAGTGTGCTTCCATAACGGTACTTAAACGTATACAGGCTGTGTTGACAACAAGCATCGACTGACAATAGGTTGACAGTGAACAAGAACCAAGTATGTGAGACAATAACGAAGGAAGTGGTGTTGTGCGGCAGTTGGTGTCCTATGATTAGAAATTCCGATAAAGGGGCTTAGTTCAGGAGCACTCACACTCAGCGATGTATGGCGCCGAATCGACTTGACTAAGAAGCGACCTGCCAGCGAATAAATGTTCGACTAAATCAAAGGTAACTGCAAACACTTGTACCGCAAGCATTAGCAATACTCGTTTGAAGTATAGTAGCGGCGAAGTGCTCGGTTGTATGTTAGCTCGGCTGGCACTACTGTGGGTGGGTGTGACAGAGTCATAGCAAGTGCTCCGCTCGTATCTGACAATGTCTACGAAGTAATGATCACGACAAATGAGACTGCTGGGTTCCTCAAGCCGTCTGACCAGCGTAGCATGTACGCGCTATCCAAGTAGAGTCCATCGCACGTCTGCTAACCCACAGTCTAGGATATTGTTGCTTATTGAGAATACGCCTAGTCTAGCTGGAACGCGGTGTCCAACAAACAGTATGATGAGGGGTTATGAACTGAGAGTGATCGACCCGAGGGGCAGGTAAGAGAAGCGTGGCCCAGCCGATGTAATGCAAACGTTTACGAATTTTAAAAAATCCCATAGTATAATCCGAAGTCAGGGTAAGCGAACATATGTTTTCGATAATTCATCTTCGGGCTTATACAATTATATGCTAAATCAAAATCAAAATGTAGACAGACAGTATAAGTCGTTACTAGTGGAGCGAGTTAATTGGATGCCGACAGCGTTGTTTGTTAAGCCACGACGATCGACCGCGTGTGACCTCGTGGGTTAGAGGTCACCGGCCGTTTGGGCCAGGACAGTTCGAAGCCTCTAGTCACCTCCTTCTGAACACAGCTCCCGTTCATACAGCCTGATCGCAATTGCTTCAGCGGCTTTTAGTAATCGCTTACGGACACAGTGCGAGCGGTGCTTTGAGGCCTGATAGATTAGTTTGAATGAATCGGTGAACTTTGTCACGTGCCCTGTATCGGCTAGGTGCGCGGCTATTGAAGAGTTCGCCATATTTCCACTTTCAGTTCTAAGCCCAACCGGGTGGCGTTTCTTCATTCTCTCAGATAGACGCTGTGTCGTACGACCAATGTATTCCGCTCCACAGGAGCATGAAAATGAGTAGATACACATTGAGTTGGTGTGGACAGGCCTCTTATCCTTTGAGTTTAGTCTCACCATCGGAAAGCTAGTGAACTGGATTTGCATCTGCGCTGCTGGATAGGTGCGTCTGAGTGCAAACGAAAGACGACGAGATAGAAGTTCCGTCGCAACCTCGCCCTTGTATGGCAGCTGTAGGAAGATTGGCTTACGTTCTACTGTCAAAACTACAGGCTTTTTCTTCTTATGTTCCATGTTGGCTCTGATGAAGCTTTCCGGATAGCCGTTCTCCCTTAGCACTAAGCGAATGCACTCTAATTCTTCCGCAAGCGTGTCATTCGAGCAGATACGTTCAGCTCGGCTCACTAGGGTATTTATCAAGTTCCGTTTAAACCTAAGTGGCACGAAGCTGTAGAAGTTTGTGTACTGCCCATTCCACGTACTTTTCCTATAGACGCAGCGCTGTAGCGCACCCCCATCCAGTCTTTCATGCCGACATCGAGGAAATGAAAGCGACCGTTTTCCTCCACTTCGCTGGTGAACTTTATTGCTGGATGGCCTTGGTTGAAAGTTTTTGTTAGTTCATCGATACTTCGAGACGACTGAAGCAAGACAAAAATGTCGTCCACGTAACGGCAATATAAACCGAGACTTGAGATCGTTGGCCTTAGCTTCCCCTGTTCCAGCATGCCCATGAAGACGTCGGCTAGGAACGGACCCAGTGGGGCACCCATCGCACTGCAGGTATAATTCGCCATTGAATAGAAACTGAACATTGAACGTGCATCTGAGCAATAGTTCCTTTAGGATCACCGTGGGTATGCCAACATTAATGTGGTTTGCATCAACATACTCACAGATGTAGTTTATGGTCTCAACTAATGGTACGTTGGTAAAGAGTTAAGTAACGTCGAGGGAGCACATGGTTAGATTGGAAACATTTACATCACACACAATATCCACAAACTCAAAATTATCCTTTACAGTATGTACAACAATTCGCTCTCGAATAGGTGTAAGGATCAAAACCAGCCACCGAGCAATCGAGTGACACGGGGAGTTTTTCATATCCAAGACGGGACGAAGGGGGACGTTAGGCTTGTGAATTTTTGGTAGCCCATACAGCCTTGGAATAACCGTTCCTACCGGCCGAATTTGTTCATAAGTGGCTTCGTTGATGTAACCATCCTTTCGAATCTGTTTAAGACAGTTGCAAAGTTGAGTTTCAATCTGCTTTGTTTTGTCTTTCTCATCTATGGCCTTCTGAAACTTAGTTTCATCTGCAGTATTTCTTTCATTTTGTTCAAGTAGTCCACTCTGTTCATGATAACAATACCCACGCCCTTATCTGGCCGAGTGAGTAAGACCTCATCATTGCTAACCAGACGGTTAAGAGCTACAAGGTGTTCTTGTTTTACGAATTTGCCCATTGTGCTACCAAAAGCGTAGTACAAAGTCAAGTGACCGGGGGGAGGTTTCGAAACGACATGCTTACACAATAAGAACGCCTGTGAATTTAGCGAAAAATACAGTGTTCTGGCCTGCACCCTTTGTGCGCGGATATCATGTTCGGCGTGTGCGTTCGCTCTGGTGGTACACTTCATTTTCCGGTGTCTTGAGTTCTAAATATTCAGATCAGTGGTATGGGAAACAACTGCGCCCGGTGATAAACAGAGGAACAAAACAAAGTTATTGTTACCGAAAAACAGAGGGAGGCTGGTTCGCGAATGTCTCTCAGATTGGATGCCGCAAGACAGGCCTAATAAATAGAATAAAGCCTATACGGCATGGCGTTGTCGAGAAACAAACAGAGCCCAGGTCACTTCTTCTCAAAGGTCATTCACGCGATTCGACACAATCTGCTGAGCTCACTTACCAGTTCGCCTCTTTCCTTTTCTGTCCTCGCTTTATAAAAACTTTCGACACCGCAACATGATCGTTAATCGAACTGCTGATGACCAAGCAAACCTAAAACGCCTGTTTATGGGTAGTGGTGTGGCCATATCCCACATAAAAGTTCCTGCTCATAGCTGTCACTAACTGGAAGTGCTGCCAGACAGCAGTTGCGTCTCCTCGAAATTTCGTCAGATTAGCCCCATACACGTTAGCCAGCGTGATAGATTTAGCTTCCATAGGGCACTGTTAGGTTTGATGGCGACATGAAATTAGCTGACCTTGGAGATGAGAAGCAAAATTGCGTAAGACAACAAATGTGCAATTTTCCAGAAGAATCGACTAAAAATAGACACGGGGGAACAGTCATATCGTGAGACGCAGTGGACGGCAATCTTTTCCTACAGTTATCGAAAGGTATCATCGCATATGATACAACGAACTTGATGTGTCCAAACCGGTGAAGCGATGTGATGAGATAAAAAACACAGATGACTCGCAAGCTATCAATCAAGGTGACGGGTTTCTCCGCTCAGCTCAAGCACTCTCTACCTGACGAGTCCAAATCAGGACGAAACCTGTCGGTCGTGGAGTGAAGTGTTGAGAGAAAGCAACTCCGAAACTCTCCACTTCGCATGCGGCCCCAGCGAACAAAGTGACATAGGTCTGTTTCAAAACAAGCGGCAGCCTCAATCGAGATTGCGCGTCGCAATCCAGACACTCGGCGGGTACTCCGAGACCAAATAATGACCCGGAAACATGTGTGGTAAGACAGTACCAGTGACCTTAGTGCAACAGAGCCTGAGGTAACCGGCTGAGAGAAGCGATAAAGGTGCATGGCATTTCGTTTCGAGTTGAGCAATTTTACACAGCAGCAAGCATTGCACGATTTGTTACATCGTCGCTTTCGAGTGAATCTCATGACGTAACGGAGATTACATCTGATTGACTTCCCAATGCGGAGGACGCTGCTGCAATTGCGCGTACCGGTACAAACTTGTGGCACCGGACCTAAGGCGGATGGCTCACCGTAAGTTACGAGCGGTGAAATATTGGAACAGTTTACCCGAGACAACAGTCGATGTGAAGTCGGAATTCAAAAAATTCCTAGACGTCTACTTTTCGGACTACAGATTTCGAGAGCGCATCACATCTGATTAACATCTTGTCGCACAGCCGACCACCATTGATAGTGCGCGGTAATAAGTGACATCATTTTGCGTGCATGCCCGAAACTATATCGACGGAGCAACATGGATATATTTCCTCTCGCTCTCTAATTTCATTATTCAGTACTCACATCAGTATATAGTTACATATAGTTACTTAGTCAAGAGGGCCGTAGCAACAGTCAGATGGGATGCGCACTGCTTACAATTCCCGAAAGGATGCAACGGTCATACAGTGTTTTCTCGAGCGTGTGATGGCTGCCTGACTGAGTCTAGATGTGATGAGTCGCTGCTTATGCTATTTGGTATTAACTCACGTGTTGGAGAGGAGTGGACGAAAATGACAAGTAACAATGCATTAGGATCGAAAGACGGCGGTAATCCATGTGGCCGCCAAATTCCAGACACATGGGCAATGATGAGACGTATACTGCAAACACATACGGAACAGTCTCGCTTCATTGCAATCTTACTCTACCTACCAGAGATGAAAGTGGCGTAGCTTGGAGCTAAAGACAGTTGTGATACAAAATTGGGTTGTGGATGGGGAACAAAACGTAGGCTGGGGTGAAATGGCAAAGTGAGTGAAGTGGTGAAACTTACGTACCGTTTGGGGCAGGGATGTTCCGATTGGTCCACACGACCACAATTCTACGCAAAAGGGGGATCGAATTCAACCGGATGAGCAGTTCGTGGAGTAGGGAGAAGTGGTGGTGACCTCGAACCAGCAAAGTGAAACCAGTGCCAAGCGCAGATCTCGTGGGATAGAATATGAGGGGCTGGATGGGGAAAAGACGCTAAAACAAAGTGGTTCGGGGGAGAACGAGAGAATCGATAAGTATGTGCATTCGTGAAGTGGAACTCACAGAATAAACAAGCACTAGCATCGCTGAATGAGAAGGGATACGGATAGGGTGGAGCAAGGCGCAATGGAGCGACACGGGAATAATAGACAGTCCAGCGATATATAAATACCACAAAGCACGATCCCATATGGAGCGACAAACAGCATACGGGTGACAGATCGCATAACATGGGAGTAGATGGAGATAGTGTCGGAAATGATCCCACTAAACCATGCAATACACGTAACACCTCGCTGTTAGCGTTTGGCAGAGGAAACATTAAATAGACTGTAAACGATCGAGCGTGACTGGTGCAGTACAAAGTAGGCATATTGCGTTGAAAGCAATGAGGATTGCAAGTCGACAATCAGGTGAAGGATCCGTTGTCCGTGACTAGGGCCCTTGAGAACACCTGGCCACTTGCAAGACCAGTCAAACAGTGAATCAGAAATAAAGTAAAAAGAAACGCTATTGATGGTCGAGCAGATATACGCAAATCCGTTCGAAAACCACCGAACGTTGTACATGGAGGTGAAGCCTGCAAGGTGAATATGACACAAAACTTCACTGCCAAACTAGACAACATCTTCAGTGCGGCTATTCAGTCCTGATTCGCGGTCTCGCAAACCAATGTCAGATCCGAGTGACTATTCCTTGTTGCCTGCTTCGAATGTCAACCTTCGATCTGTTCACGTGAGTTGGTCGAGTGGGTACCTCTTCTCCTTGTCGATCTGGTGCCTAATGCTGGCTTGACCTGCAGAGCTTTATAGACACCCTCCAGCTCCAGGTGTTTGTTGATTGAGTTCCGGCCAGAATGCCAGGCCTCGAGGAACTCACACGCTCTGCGGTGTCTTGCTCTTCCAACTATTTCAACGTTCTCCAGATCGAACTGATGGTTCTCGGCATCCATATGTACTGACATTAAGGATTTCTCATCGTGGCGGCGGAGGGCCAGACTATGTTCGTGCAGTCTTGTGCCAAGTTTTCTTCCAGTCTGACCTACATAGTACTTGTCACAGTTCTTGCAGGAAACTTTGTAAACCACACCCGATGTTTCTTTCTTAGTGAGTTTGTCCTTCATCTTAAAAAGTTTACTTCGTATGGTTTCCGTTGCTTCGTGTGCAACAGTTATCCCGTGAGGCATTAGAAGACTCGCTGCCATTTCAGAAATCCCATGGATGTAAGGTAGGATAATCGTCCTTCTTTCTGTTGCACATGTGGATGCGGGTTATGACTGGCTCTTCGACATCAGGCAGCGTAGAATAAAGCTTCTAGGGTACGAATTTCGCTGAAACATGCTAAATAGGTGGTCTTCCTCCGCCTTCCTAAGTTGCGCCGTGCTACAAACAACAAACACCTGGAGCCGAAGGGTGTCTATGAAGCTCTGCAGGTCAAGCCAGCATTGGGCACCAGATCGACAAGGAGAAGAGGTGCCCACTCGACTAAGTCAAGTGAACAGATCGAAGGTTCAGTTGCTCATTTGTTCGCCGAGCTGCGAAATTGGTTTGCAAACGTTTCACCGTCATGCGAGACGGCATCATCAGCGCGTCGAGATGTGGAGTGTAATCTCGCTGATTGAAATGTGGACCTGTGATGGGCGTGCAGGTGACATTTCGAAAGTGACATTCGAAGCAGGCAACAATCAATAGTCACTCGGATCTGACATTGGTTTGCGAGACCGCGAATCAGGACTGAATAGCCGCACTGAAGATGTTGTCTAGTTTGGCAACGAAATGTCTGCAACCGAAACGCCCGGCTCGGAGAACAAGACAAACCTCTCATCCACACCCCGAGCTACAGGTATTCTCAATAATTTCCAAACAAAACTTCACGTCGCGTACCGAGGAGGCCGAGTCATCGAATCAAGACAGCAAACACTGTTGCATACTATCCCTATGCAATAAATATGTGACTGCAGGCTGTGCAGGCATTCGCTGGAGACCACAAATAAGCAGTGACTCAAAGGTGGTCATCATTGGAATAAGACCCTCATACTTCTTCTTAGAGAATTGTTCAAACACATTCCACCGGCTTTATTAGGCATAAATTGTCATCCGAACCCTAATTCATGGTAGTAGGCGCAGTCGCATCCGATTAGCTAAAATCGGTTCAGCTTATTAATTTTATCAGGATAGAGAAGCCATGTGGAGCCAGTTGCGAGTCGCAAAGATAAAAACTAATCAAAGAGTAGAATAGCAAAAACCAACTAAAATAGTAAATTAGAAAGCCGATAAAGGCACGTTAAGATCGTGGGTCGAGAGATCACCGGTGAAAGCAAGATAATACAACAAGACCAGTGACCATATAGCCGCCGTATCATGCCCGACAGCGGTTAAGTGACCTTTTCGGCTTCATCGGTATAATCATCTGCTGAATAGCATCGTTTCCCATCCGAACCTGCTATAACAAACCCGCCAATTGTGCACCAGTTTAGCTGGTCTTGTTATGTTCGCGTTAAGAGCGAAACGTTGCTTCAATACAAACCGAGTTCCATTCAAAATATTCCCAATAGGTTCCAAGCTTATTTCGAGAGAAGTACTATAGTTGGTTCCATAATCGCTGTTTAAAAAAGCGACAAAAGCCAGCATCACATAGCACTTGGGTGCACTTGTCGTGCACTGACATGTCAATTCCACGGCTCTACCAGGTGAAGCATAAGCGGCCCACATACGTCGGGGTAAATGGTCGATGAACACGTGATCCGCTCAGCGCAGATGATCTGGCGTAGCGCAACAAGCTACAGTAACAGGCCCGAAATTAGCAGCAGTAGTACGCGTAGACATCGATGGCAAAAATAACCATGTTGTTGCCGTACTTAACAACACACAGCTGTCATATGCCAGATTTGTACAACAATAAGGCCGCGAAGCATCATTTTGTCCGTTGGTAGAGGTACTCAAAAGTCCCATGAGCTACGGCAATACGTCGGGTAAAACCGCTAGTAGCGGGGTTCTCATAGCTACCTATTAACTACCTCATAAAGGAGGTTGACTCGATGGTAGGATGGTAATCCAACGCAACCCATACGGTTTTATCTTGTCCGTTGCTTTCGAACGATCATGGATCTGAGACGAGGTAAGTTCGGGTCAGTTTGCAAACTTTGGTCACTGCACCGAGGCGCAGTGATTCTAGACGCCTTAATATAGCTTGTCGAAGAAATAACAGAAATAATGAAAGTGATGATGATGATAATAATAATAATAACCAATGCTAATAAAACAGAATTTAAAGTATTAGGTAGAATAGTCAAGGAAGGATATGTACAAGGGTCAATGAGTCCGTGCTCTGGTCACATCAGATGATGCCTCAAACGACCGAGGAACCCATCCAAGCAAGAATAAATCATTTTGTGAAGATTTGTCGCAGTTAGACTCAGACAGACAGTCACCACACATCTAGGAAAGCGCATTCCTGGATGTGTGGTGAATGTCTGCCTGAGTCTAGCTGTGAAGAGATCTACACAAAATACGCAATAAATTCCCTATTACTCACTAAGAAGCAAAGTGACTCCGCATTTCGGTGAACCACGTGGTAATGTTTTGTCCAAGCAGCAATGATCGACAACCCCACACAGCTTCACGCAATTACATGGTGTTGCCAAACACCACTATCCAAAGCAGTAAGATGGAGGGCGCGCGAAGCACATGACCGAGCAGCTCATTTCGATGAAACAACTATGATTCGAGCACCGAAATGCGGAGGACCCGGTTGTCAGAAAAGCAATAAATAACGAAAAGAAAATGGAGTCAAATAAGAAGAAAATGTTTGAAAAATGGAATCAGAATACCAGTGCCCATAACTAATGAGGGTGCAGGGAATATCAGTGATAGGGTCTTCAACCAATGGTGTGAGTCATGCCGACGCCCCCCCCCCATTCATGAAGATGGCAAGCATCAGCTTGACTAAGCTTTTTCGTCCGTTTCTTCAAACCAGGATACATGTTCACGGCTGACCACCTCGTGGATTTACCCAACACATCGCGACGAGACTGGACTTTAAGGTGATGCGATGGTTTGTGCACTTCTGTGGTGCACTGAGCTACGATGAGTGGCATTTTCCAAGTGACGTCAGAGGCTCTCATAGGAAAGAGGTCATTGTTTAAGAGTTTGACTAAATCGGTCTCACAATCCTCCTCCGGAGTTTATGAGAGGACGGCGGCATTCTTCAGCTTAAATCTAGCCATGGGCCTCAAGCAGATGCAATTGGGTCACTGTAATGACATTCCCGAGATGGATCCGCTCTCCACTGCCTTGTGAGTCAGGCTATTCAGCCAAACACTCTAGGCGGAGTCCCTAAGCGAACCGCCATATAACTGACTTGTCGGTCAGACTATTGAGTCAAACGCTAGAGGCAGGGCACCTGGAACAATATCCATCTCTCGGAATGAGCAGCCGGGGAGTAACATCTACCCTGTGACACCTCCGTTTCGCTCGGATGGTGCTTGGCCTATCGCCTCACATGCTACTACCAAAAGAGAGATCCGAAGCCCAATCCAATCTTTGAAGCGTCGCAAAGCTCCCGGTCCTGACAGCCTATCTCCGGCTCCATTAAAAGATGGCGGGAATGCACTTGTCAATGAAATGCTATCACTCTTCACGAGAAGTTGGACTGATGAGAAAGTCCCAGTTGCATGGGGAGAATCGGCCATTGTCCGGATTCACCAGAAGGGCTCCTGCGGAGATTGAGCCAATTACTGCAGAATTTCCTTGATCTCTGCTGCTACCAATATTTTCGTCTGTTCTACACCGCAGGCTCTCAGCGATTAGAGAAGGCGTTTATCAAGAGGAACAAGAGAGTTTCCGTCCAGGTCAAGATAGCATTGATCACATCTTCATACTTCGCCAACTACTTGAACTCCGTCACGTCCATCGATAGTCAACAATCGTAGTGTCCTTGGACATCCGAGAGGCTACTGACTCAGTAGACAGATCTGAGTTGTGGAACTGTCTACTAAGGTAAGGTGTACCTAAGGAGTTTGTAACCATCCTGAAGGATCTCTATAGTCACAAGTCAGGCAATGTCAGGCCTTACGGCACGCTTTCCACTTCGTTTGCCGTCATCAGCGGCGTGAAACAAGGTTGCTCCATCTCACCTTTCCTCTTCACTTTTGCCATTGAACATGTCGTATAACGAGCATTGGAAGGCCCTCAAAACTGCGGCACTGAGCTTCTCCCAGGTGACAGAGTCGCGGACTTGAACTACGTCGATGATATCACTTGCTTGGGGACAATCCACAGGCCGTCCAGAGCGTTCTGAACCGCTTAGCGATGGAAACCTCTAAGTATGACCTGTGTCTCACGCCAGGTAAGTGTAAGATACTACTCCAAGATTGGCAGATGCTCGTGTCTGTCCTCAACATTGTTGGTGATGCCCTAGAACAAGTCAACTGCTTCACTTATCTAGAAAGCTGCATCACAGCTGGCGGCTATATTGGAGATGAGGTCTCACAACGGATCGCAAAGACCAGCCTTGCATTCAGCAGACCGAGACACTTATGGCGCTGTAGCGACATCAGTCTCAAACTCAACGGTGGAGTATTCATGGCCTCTGTCAGCGCGATCCTCTTGTACGGCTGTGGGACCTGGCCCTCCTTCGGAAGACGTAAAAACGATGGTCGGTTTTCGACAATCGTTGTCTACGTAGGATTGTTCGCGTGTGGTGGCAGCATCACGTGAGTAACGCAGAAGTCCCAGAGCAAACAGCCCATGCATCCAAACCGCTATTCTCTGACACCGCACGTGCATGCCAGCCTATCACCTGATGAAATCAGTTCGTCAGCATCACACGGGTCGTTACCCGGTCGGCGACAGCATATTTATATGCAGTGAATCCGGGAAGTCTGGAGTGGCATAAAAGTTGCTCTGATGCCACTGGTATTGATAACGAAATACCTTCTTTTTGAAAAGCACTGAGCTCGAACAGAGGCCAAGTGGAGGAGGCTTTTCCCTGGAGCCAACACGACAAGTTGGGTTTAGTAGAACTATCCAAAGTCGTGATTCATCACCGACTTTGCCATCGTGGTGCGTACCTAAAATGTGTTGGAGTGCAAGTCATTGCAGATGAACGAACGGCTTAATTACACAGCACACGTGTTCTGTGCATTGATGCGGAGTAGTGGTGAACTGAAGCACAGCGACACATACAATTTGTTAAGCACAATTGCAAGAATGAAGCAGCGCGTTATCGCTCTTCGCGACGCTTAAGGAACCATTGAATGTGGTCTCACACGATTCACCAATCTAGGGATTTGCAGCAATTATGGGTTGTCATCACATCAACTTCATGGCTCGAGGAAGACCGTGCGGCTTTTTGGAGTCCCACATTCATCATGCGGACTGTGAACTGTCAGACAACTGATCAGGGGTAAGGTTTAAAGGTTTGAAATTCCACCGGCATAAATGTGGAAGGTTCGATGTATGAGATCACGGCGCACTGAAGACATCAAGACGCCGATCTCTGTTGATTACTACTTAAAGCAGAGCATGCAATAACAAACCCTTTGGCACCTCACTGCATCAGCCACTGGCATTGACACACATGGGGGTCGGTAGTATCAACACGTACTACATCTAATTGATTGAAACCTCGAGGTGACCAGTGAGAGGATTATAAGCTCAATGAGCATGGGGCGATTGGCCGAAGGACAAGTGGGTTTAGTGTTCTCCTGAATAAGGGTCCACGAACCGGCCAAAGAAGTGAAAAGTAACCATGTTGAATGTGGCAAAGCCACGGAGCTGGTGGTGTCAATATATCATGTCTCTTCCTCCGGATTCCTGAACAATCTAACTAACAACGTGAAGCTTCTCGCCTACTCCTCCAGCCGCAACATGTACTCATGTTGATAGTATTTCAAATGTTTTGTATAATCAGGGTTCGTAGGTTGAGATCAGTCACTGTGGCTAAATAGACTGCACATGAGGGTGTGAAGTATTAAGCGGCAACGAATGTGTACCTCATAAGAAATTGTGTGGTAATGACAGTCAAATCTGACGGAACCTGTGGGAATAAACAGTAAGCAATCAGATAAACATAACAACGTGGTCAAACAAAAATAACAGGCCCACATGCATGTGCATGAACGTTACGCGACTCACCTGGCGATAGTCTGGATTGTTCCACTCTGCGTACGAACGGGAGTAATATGGAAAGACGCGATCGTTGATGATGTCCAAAGTGGTCATGGCTATCTTGCTCATGCTGGAGAAGTATCGAAGGAAAACGAACTGGAGTTGCCTTTGAAAGCGAGCAACATCGTCCGCGCCGAAGGACGCTAGCAAGGATGGAATCGAGTGTAGTTCCGTGGCCCGTACTCGGACACTAAATCTGGGGGGGGGGGTAGGAAATAAAAACGAAAGTGAAGATACAGTGAGGATACGATTCAGAATGGAAAGATGGTGGGGCGTGTCGATGGACAAATTTATGAACCGACGAATTCGAACAGAGTACGATTTGACCAGTTGGGAGGCTACCGTGATAATTCACAAAGGAAAACGACAAATGGAAAACCTTGTCCACGTGAACAGCGAAAGCAGTGTCCAATGAAGTATGGGGAGCAAACTGATCAGGAGGCAATACACATTCGGTTGATGGCATACAAGGTGTTACCGCCTTAAGTATGAGTTACCTGACAGAGCAGCATGGACGCGTTAAACCGACCACATTACAAAGCTTTCCTCCAGGTACAGGCCGATTAGTTGTTGCACTTACTGAGCAGTCATTTGATCTCGATACCGATGCAATTACTAGGTTTATATAAGAGCTGTGTCTACTACGATGCTCGTTCCTGGTACTTAACGACCTTTATAGCTTGATGTACGTGTGTAGCTTTGGGGAAACCAAACAAGCAGGGCACTACAGCTTGTACCGAAACGGAAACGATTGAGGTTGATGGAGGAAGTGTGCACGAGAGTAGCGCCTCAATGTTGTGAAGTAACCGGTTGGGAATATAGCAAAAGAAAGGGTGTAAAACACCCGTTTACCGCAGATCTGTTTTCTCTATACAGCTCGGTTACCCCCCAGTGTTAGACCAAACATAAAGCAGTACATCTGGTCTTTGGGCGGATGAAAAAGAAGTTTATTTTACTCTGCAATATTGTTGTTCCAAGGGAATAACCACAATATTGACCTTCTGCACCGAAAAAAGTGAAATCTCGCCATAGTATAGAGTGATAAACGCGACCTGTTTGTGGAAAGGACACACAGAAAGCTAAGCATTGATTACTTGTCTGACAAATTCTCCATACGATGAAACAAACTTCCTAATGTCACGAGAGGGCTTCATTCGTCCACATAATTCCCGGTTCAAAAACACAACTCTCTGTACTTCTCAATGTGTGGCTCATTACGAATCGTTCCGTCAACAAAAGAGACCATCTAGCGCACGAGTCAACGAGTCCAAGGACTAATTAGACGACAGCGCTAAAAACCTACTCAGAAACTGATAGCATTATCTATTGCTAGCAAGGCCGGAACGAAGTTTGTAAAAGTTAATTTATCATGTGTAAACGTATAGAATTACGAGTTGTTTCCCAGTGCGGTGACCTGCGCTTAATTGGGATGTATATCGATGCCGGTAATTACCGTCCTCATGATCATAATCACAGAAACGCAAGAGCAGGGTTGCGGGCTTTAGTTCCACAGGGGACACATGGAATGCACCCTGATGACGATGCACAAAAAGATGAAACGGCCCAGTATTGCTAGTCCGACTGTATTGGTGGCTGTATCACAGCGTCTAGTTGTAGTGTTAACAAGTAACATATCCGTGTATTCATCAACTGGTTGTTAGCCTATAAGATGAGAGCGAAGTCGCCGTAAAGCTGTCCGTCTTGTTTCGCCAGATGTGAATGATGTTTCAAGCAACCGTGAGTGAACAGCCATAGTTTGGGGGCCAACATTACTGACGGCACTGCGCTGGTGCAGGTATTGAAGTTGGCCGTTAAAGAACCACACAAAACGCGGGTAGGTGCAACGGTGATTATTCGACTATCACAGATGAGCTTAGAGCAACAAACAAGGACAATGAGACTGACTGAACTAAATCACAAAACAGAAACGGTGTAACAGTGATCGGGAGAAGAGAAAGCGGCAAAAGTCATCAAACACAAAGTAAGTACTCACTTGGACCAATCCAGCACTTCGGAAAATGGTAATACATATCGATCATCCGCGATAATCGGAATGCATCCGGTAGACATAGCGTCAAACACAGCTATCTGGCCAACCGCACTGATACGAATAATTGCACAAAACAGACTTTCCGACAAAGCCTTGATGTAAGGAGTGGTAGTTCGTATGGCTTGTTTGTACGGAGTGGTAGACAAGAAGGCACTCCGAAAGTCATCGTAGGAGCTCAATGGCCGATCGGTATCTGGCCGATCGAACATCAAAACGGACACATTTTGACAGAAAGAAGATTCGCGATACGATGACAGAAGGAGCTTTAGACCTGGCAGATCCGCTTGGGAGTATGTGGGCAAAATAGTGAGCAAGTGGCGTGCACTAAAAACGCGTTTACAGTGTGAGATTGGGGGTAAGGGGAGGGGCTCACTGTGGAACGGGGGCATCGTAGTCCACACCGCGCATTGGGTTGAACGCGGGAATCGATATGTCAAACGTTGGTCTATACGCGGGCATAAAGTGTGCAGCGCTAGCACTGATGGCCAAGCCAGAAAATTGGTGCCGTCGGCCTGGCAATATGCTAAAAATGAGATGATTTGCGCCATTATTCCACCTGAAAGCAGGCATCAAATTAGCAACCATAGAACTCACCAAGGAAGCGCAGTCAGTATGCGCAAACTGAGATTGGCGTAAGAATCAAATCCATTCAAAAGATCCACACTTGGTACGAAAACACAAGCCTCGAAAGGATTGTCGGTAGCGTATCGGCTCGCACGTATGGTACTAAGTAGCTCAAACTGTTCATTACTGGTTTCCAAATTGATGTGCTGGCCAGAATCGTACACATGAACAGTGGGATGATAAACGAACACAGAGATACGATTGAGTGGTCGGTCGCGATGTTCACGAGCACACAGCGAGGCGTTGAAACATGTAGCATGGGTGCAATTGACAATGGCTTTAGATGGCAGGCGGGGTGGGGCAAATAGCGGGAGCACATACGTCACGTTCCGTTGAAGTTGACGGTAAGTGAGTAGAAAAGATAGGAGTGAAAGAGCCGAGGCCACTGCAATGAAACGAAAAAGCGAGCGCATTCTTCGACGGCACCATAATGGGCCGACAGTCGGTTAAAACTGAAAGGGAAGAAAATGGAAATGAGTACAGTTAACGACAATGGAATGCTCGATAAGATTGGTGGATTTGTCGCAAATGCACTGGCGCTAATCAACGACACGACAGCAGGGTGAAGACTAGATGCCTGGATGTGCACGGGGAATCTTGTTTCTCACGCGATAATCTATCAGCGTAAAGAGTGTACTTCAATTTTGTACACATTCTTTGAAATCAACGAAAAGGTAATACAAGAACTGCCGTTTGGTTGGTGAGGTCTGTAGTTTAAAAGGAGAATAAATACTATGAGCAGTTTCACCTCATGAAAGAAAAAATATGAGCATATTAGAATAACACTAGGTTACGAGGATATCCAGCTCAGCGAACAGAAGACAGCACATCCATACAATGTCCGCTTCACTGCAATCGACACATTTAGCGCGCAGATGAGTACGCCGCTGGTTAGAACGCCCAGGTCGATACGCCTTCAAGGAACGAGAGAGAGAGAGAGAGAAAGAGTTCATCTGATACATCTGATCAATCACGGGAGTATCAGAATAAGCGGTTAATCTGAAAATTGTGACAGCATATCCAGGTACATTAGTGGGCAAATAAGCAAATATCTCTCGAGCAGTGGATATGCCCCGATTTCTCATAGATGATAGACATTCGTGAAGACCAGCTAAGCGTCCTGCTTGTCCGGTACCAAAAGGAAATCACAGAGGTAAGAAAGGAACTAGAATTGTTGAATTAACGTTAAGGCACGAAGTTGCCATAGTTGAGAGACGAACTCGTTCGTCATGTAAATGAAGTTACAGAATAAAGTTCAAGGAAGAGATGTCAGCTGGAAGTGCAAAAGCACGACAAAATCTTCCGGTACAGCGCAACATGAAACTGGAACCCGCAACTAGGAATGCGAAGCAACATAGTACAAGTCGAACCAGGCGCTTAGCGTCCAAGTAAACCCAATCCGAAGGGAAATTATGTTAATGACCGGATCAACAGCAATCCGGTATAGTATACTATCGTCTGGCATGCGTAAAAGAAGCTGATAGAAGCAGATCTAGCCTGAATGCCTTGCCAAAAGAAGAGAAAAAAAAGATAATTGGAAGTCGGTGTTCGTACCAAAAGCGAGAACAGCTTCAGTGCCAATGAATCTCGATCTGATGATTGGATCGCGGCAGAACAAGTAACTGCACGATGGGCCAGTAAGTGTCGGGGATGTGAGCAGGTTGGTGAATCTATGAGAATGTCGTCGCAGGGGTTTATTTCTCGACTATACTCCGCAGATAATACTTGAGGAGAATCAAGTTTATGAAGCGTAAACGTGCGGTTAGCAAGAATAGCAGTAACTTGTTAGTAACTGGACATGGTCATCAACGGAATCCAAACAGGTTGTTGATCATAGTGTATCATTTAAAGGCAAAAGGTGTCTAAAGACCCGGATAACAAAGCGAGTGGCAGCATAATAGAAGTAATTAGGAGCACAAATTGCAGTGCAACCAACCGAGGGTGAAAATTAAATGTCATATATGAACTAATAGAGTACACATAGTGTATGTAAATTGGAAGTATTATTTTACTGTGGCAGGTTTCTATCGGCTGTTATTCGCTGAAGCCTTTTGTGCGGTCTGCTATGTCGAGTAATCCGCACCCGTAGTTCATCTCCTGTGATTGACTCAGCCTAAACTTGCCCTCTCCGGAATCAAGTGACGTTTGGCTCCTGATAAGTCGCATCGATACTGCATTATTTGTCTGACCAGTGAAGTCCTGACCAATTCGCGTGAGCAGCATATCCGTCCCGATCATCCAATAAGCCTGCCGCCAGCGCACAACGTGTCGTCAAGGTCGCATACTGTTCGCCCAATGCTAACTGAGTCATTCCGGTTCGTTCCTGTCTGCAAAAACGCTGCTCTTCGCTTGTGCTTTCTTGCACCCTTGGACAGAGCTGCCAGAAACAAGTATTCAAGTCTAGGTGGATCGATCTCAGGGCATACCAAAGAAGATCGTATGACAATTTGGAATAGCTTAATCTACGTCGAGAAGATGGATTACACTAAGACTAGCTGTGAATGGGTAATCAAATCTAAAGGTGATGATGCATTACTCAGAAGTACGATTGGATATTGATAAGTAGCTGATTTTGCTCCCGTTCAAATATAAGAAAAGACAGTAGTTTCAAATGTGACACTAACACATTAGTGTTAGTGAAAATTGTTTATTATAGGTAGAAGCTGTGATGGCAAGGGCAGAAGCATATTTCACATAGTTTGAGTCACGGACTATCATGAAAATTTTGTTTTTCTATAAAATGTTCGCGAAGATATTACACATACTGGGGAAAATGTCGTTTTTATAGCACTGGCAAAACCGGGATATCTCGTTTTAAGACTGGTCATTTAAACAATTAGGATAAGTTACGCAGTGGGCGTCCATAAAGCTCAGCTGATTCAGCAAACTGCGATGCTGTCCACAAAGGGATCAAGGAGGGCCGGCGAATATGCGCTGAAGAGATTGCCAAGATACTGGACATCTCACGGGAGCGTGTTTGGTTCTTTAAAATCCTGGACATGCGTAGGCTATCAACAAAGTGCACACCGAAACGTTTGACCTGTGTTTAGAAAAACAGGGACGAGTTGAATCATGCGAAAGCAGTTTGGCGCATTTCGAAGCTGCACATGATTTCCTGACTAGGTTAATGACTGAGGTTGAAATTTAGCTTTTGTACGTGATTCTGAGACCAAGAAACAGTCAGGGAATGACGCTACGGTGGGTCCCCGAGGCCAAAGAAGTTTCACACACAAAAAGTCATGGCGACCGATTTCTGGGACAAAGACAGCGTGCTACTTGTGGGTTACCTTCCAGTATCACTGGACACTATTATGCTAACCTCCTGGATCAGTTGAGAGAGGCAAGCACGAAGAAACGTCGTGGAAAGCTGACGCAAGTTATCCTTATCTAGCAGGAAAATGCACCTGCACACATGTCCAATGTTGTGGCTACCAAATTGAACACACTGGGTTTCCGATAGGTTTACAACCCCTTACTAACCTGGTCTGACGTCAAACATGCTTCTGACAGCTGGTTTCAGGCATAACCAAATGAATTTTACCTGGCCGGTCTAAAAAGTTGCAAATAAGATGTACCAAGTGCATCAGTCTTAGGCGAAAATATGTTGAATAAATGTGTCATTTCATGACATTAGCCCACTTCTTTCTGGTAAAAGCCAGGAAGTTATCAGCGCCTCGTATAATATTGGATCTGAATAAGAAAATCAGTGCCGAACTTAGCATTAGGCCAACTAGATAAAGGTGACGTAGTGCCCCTTGTGAAGATAAGTTCAAAACGAATTCAGATACTCCTAAGACGCTGTTACGTAAATAGCTGAAAATTTTGAGTGGCGATGATTTTAAATGGTACATCTATTAGAATTGCTGTACCAAGCTGCAAGCAAACTGCTTTTCCATATTTGAACGGACTGTCAAGAACAGATTAGCAGAGCGCTGGAGACACTA
This sequence comes from Dicrocoelium dendriticum, assembly GCA_944474145.2. NCBI lineage: Eukaryota > Metazoa > Platyhelminthes > Trematoda > Plagiorchiida > Dicrocoeliidae > Dicrocoelium > Dicrocoelium dendriticum. The sequence goes on from OX104060.1 coordinate 56,171,751, forward strand.
CCACGTGTCGGTGTGATCAGCCGATACGGAAGCTGTTAGACGACCCAATTGCCGATAATAATGAAGTCAAATAAATAAGGTGTATTTCCCGACGGGCGGCATACGTTCCCTTAGGTGAAACGATCATTTGTACGTAGTTTCTCGTGGGCGCATGAAGTAGGCGTGAAAATTAGGCTGCTCAAAAAAATGCAAGACCAATAAGTGAAGCAGGGGCGTTATTGTGTCGGAGAACCTGCGGTTAAATGGGGAACAAAACAATCCAAGAACTTAGGAATTGACAGAAAATGGGGAAGGGGAACGCGTCATGTTTCGAGAAAACTGTTTACAATTCACCCAAGAGGTGATGAATGATAACAATGAGAAGGGTGCTGCAGAAAAGACGAAACTATTGAAAAATGCGCAAACACGAATCGAAGACAGCGAAAAGACAGAAATAATAATCCCAAAACGAGAAGAAGCAGACGAGTAAAGAAGAGTCTGGAAAGAGGAAAAACGCGCTCGGTACACCGTGTGGTGTCAGAAAAAAACACACGATCTAAACAGCATGCGAAATAGAACAAGCTACTCCAGGGGAAAAACCAACATAGCGAGATGCAATTATTTCCATCGAATCCGAGCGTAAATCCCTTGGCACAAAATCTGCGCTAAAGTGACGGTTGCTGATGTACACAACCAGGACCCTAAGAAGGTTGGTAGAAGTTGTGGGAACAATGCGAAATAATGAGCCCAAAGCACTAAAGATTCTTACGCGAGTAAATCATTGCAACGATCAGTGGGGTTAGTTGTAGCAAATAAGGCATGTGCATGTTGAGCTAGATGGACAACCACGCCTTCTGAATTGAAGCCGTAACTAATTGGCTAAAGTGTTGGACTACTACCATATAATCAGTAGTGCAACTAGTGAAGACCGCCTCATAAAGCACGACCTTGGGATGGTGATAAAGGACAGCCTCGGATGTTCGGAGCAATCCTTGAGGGCAAGCAAAACCGCGAATCAACATGTCGGTCTCTTACGAATGGTGTTCGACCCCTCATTTTCCGGCAAATACTTAACGAATATGTGAGGCCCCATGTAGATTACGCGAATCAAGCCTGATTGAACGTGATCTGGTTACACCAGACCCCACAGCGAAAACGACCAAAAATGCGAAGGGCTTGTTCCACCTGTCATACCATCTGCGAGTCAGAGTCCTGGGGGTGTACAGTGGAAGGTATCGCCGTCTGCGGGGCGACCTCATTCTGGCGTATCGATCACGCTTGCCGCCACTTGAAAGTTAATCGCAACGCGAAACTGAGGGGTTACAAGCTGAAACTGGCCACCCAACACAGTCGGCTGGAATGCCAACGGAATTATTCTTCCCATCGAATGCGTCAGTCGTGGAACGCTCTTTCGAAGTTTGTCATTTATATGTCCACGCCACCCAATTCCTAAAAACGACTTACCGACGCATTACACTATCTGTATTACTTAAGTTGAATTCTGTTTACTGAGTGACGACAAGATGTAGACAAACATTGTGCTCATGACCCCCCCCCACCGACGAAATCTCGGTAAACGATATACATGCATGTTAGCGTGGACAATATGGCGTGTTCACAAATGCGCGTTTCACTGTACCCTCATTTTCGTTGTAATTCACACTAACCATCCCACGAGACCTGTTAGGCCTTCACTTTTCTAACTCGCATTATACCATTGCTCCATTGTTCTGACTCGGAAATCGTGATTGCCAGAAGACTAGAGGCAATGTTCGGAGGAACAGAGAATGAATTGCGAGCATCAGAATGAACGAAGAGTGCAACGCTCAGGTAGCAGCATATTGGGTTTTAAGGGAAGGTAACCTACAGACTTTTGTACTATAAAAAAGTTGACAAGCATTCACCTGCGTAACAGAGAGAACACGCAGTTATGAAGCTATCGGCAGTCGTAGAGGGATACGGAACTCGAAACAATCAGGGTCCATCGTTTAATGCGAACAAAAAAAGACTGGCCAACAGATTTATTTGGAGGGAGTATGGGAAGAAAGCACACGAGATGATTTCCTTTTGTGAGCGCATGAGCCAAGCAACACGCATCGGTCACAATGGAGACAGTGAACGCGATTCGGAGGGCGGCACCGGCCACAACGGTGGCAATGAGAGTACGTGTCCCCATGCTACGGGAGAAAATAGGAGAAAAGAAAAACATAGAAGTCGAACGATAAGATGTGCAGATGAAAGAAAGCAAGGACAGTGCTGGTGTGCTCCAGTTTGACTGGATACCGCGCAGATGCTCCAATGGAGTGGTGTTCGGCCGTCAACATCAGCTGCCGAAGACGTTTTGTCCAATAATGTGTGGACCAGATGGAATACCGGACCGGTTATCGCTACTAACTGGGTTATATTTATCTGATATTAAAGCAGATTTGAGAGGTGTTTCTTAAATATCTTGCCTAGATGCCTAGTAGCACACCCAACGTGTCTTGAAACGGATGAACCGGTAGAGTATCCGGCGGCCGGACACCAATTACCGCAAGCTCTTCCAGCTGATCCGCATCATTGGTCCCAGAAAACCAGGCGTCAGTGAGACAATCGGAGACGGCGCGGGTGCGCTGATACACAATAAGAGCGCCGTATGGCTCGTTGGGCTGAACACTTTCAAGATCAGTTCAGCTGGCCCCCTGCTCCCGGACCTCTTCCTACTCAGGTGATGCAGGACGAGCCATGGACGGTTAGTTTAGAGCCTCCGTCGGAGGCCGACCTTCGAAACGCCATCACAGCCCTTAATCGTTTTCGTGCCGCTGACCCGGATTCCCTCCCACCTGCACTATTTAAGGATGGAGGTGAGGTCCTCTGCAAAGCACTGACCTCCCTAGTCGAATATATCGGGAACGAAGAGAATGTGCCGGCTAATTGGAGCGAATCGATTATAGTGGCAATATACAAGAAGGGCAGTCGCACAAACTGTTCTAACCACAGGGGTATTAGCCTAACGCCAGTTGTGAACAAATTATTGGCCTCGATTCTCGTTCGTCGCCTCACTGCGGAACGGGAATCGCGGATTAGGGAAGGGCAGGCAGGTTTCCGCCCAGGGCGTGGCTGTATAGACCATATATTCACTTTGCGGCAGGTGCTAGAGCAGCGCCACGCATACCACAGACCGACAATAGCTGTGTTCCTCGATTTCAAGAGTGCGTTCGATTCAGTCGATCCATCGATTCTATTCAAAATACTTGCGCGGAAAGGTGTTCCCACGAAATATGTGAACATCCTTCGTGCTCTATACTCGAACACTACAGGCCGCGTCAGGGTCTATGGTGTCCTATCGGATAGCATTCCGACTACAAGTGGCGTTCGTCAGGGTTGTCCGATTTCCCCATTTTTGCTCAATTTCGTCGTGGATTCTATCATGGAGTGTTCCCTTGCGGAATCTCACGACGTGGGCGTTGAGGTGCTTCCTGGTGAAAGGTTAGTTGACCTAGATTATGCGGACGATATCGTCTTGCTTTTCGACAATGTTGCGGCGGCACAATCAACCCTGAATAGCCTGTGCAAAGTGGTCCCATTATTTGGTATGCACTTCGCACCTTCAAAGTGCAAAGTGTTGCTGCAGGACCACCAGCCTCTTGATGCCTCATTGACGCTTGCTAAAGAGGAACTCTTGGCAGCTGCATCAGCAACGATGAGCGCATAGAAACTGACGTCAGCTCACGCATCGCAAAGGCCAGAGCTGCCTTCTTGAACCTGCGGCATCTTTGGCGACAGAAGGGAGTTTCCCTCCGTTTGAAAGGCCGTGTATACAAGGCCATAGAGAGGGCCGTTCTGCTCTATGGTGGTGAAACTTGGCCCCTTCGGTCTGAAGATCTGAGGCGCCTTCAAGTCTTTGATCATCGTTGTTTGCGAAGCATTACTGGTGTCGGATGACACCAGCGTATCCCCAACGATGATGTGCGTAGGCGAGTACTAGGTAGTGCTAATCATGCTAGCTCCCTAGAACAACAGATAGCACTGAATAAGTTGCGTTGGCTCGGGCACGTGCTACGTATGCCTGGTCACCGTTTCCCTAGGACGGCCTTGTTTAGTCTGCCAGGTGTAGGGTGGCGCAAGGCTCGAGGTGGACAGAAGTTGACTTGGCAAAGGGAAATGAAGTCACTGACGACCAAACTGGGTGCCGTTGGTCCGTCTCTCCTTCCGGGCTGGAGTCCAAGTGACTCGCTTTGTGCTTGGCTCGAGACTTTACAGGATACGGCTCGCAGTAGACACCAGTGGCGCGTCTGCTGCCGTCTCCTAATTGGATTGCCTGCTTAAAGTGTGTTTGGTGCTGAGTTATCTGCGGGGTAATGGCTGATTATGACGCGTGGCAGTGAAAGCCGCAAGGAAGCTGTCTCGCCGATGTCGCCTTATCTTTGCACGATAGCCAGCTGTTTGTGACGGTATGTTGTTAACACAAGGTGTAGGCGCCTTGACCCGGGATGTTTGCTTAGGGCATTAAGGTTTTCAGGTAAGTCCCCCTTCTCTCCCTCTTCTTATTCGTTATTTCATAGGTCGTCATGGTTGTATGGCAGCGAAGCATCAGTTCAAATGGCTGATGTACAGCTGTTGATGATGATGATGATGATGATGATATCATAAGCGGTGCACAACCTATTGTTTAAGCATGTTAAACTTGTGCCAAGAAGTGCGCATGTTCATCCAGTCCAAGTACTCCAGTTCTGTAGTTGAGAAAGGACACTATCACTGGACCCTAGTGCATCAGAGGATAGCTATCAAAATCATTGTAGATTAGTCGATAAATAAATCGTATATTCAACAACTAGCTGCTCAAGTAGAGAATACAAAAACAATATGCCAGGTGAACGCCGTAACGGCGCTACGCTGCCGCGCGACCCCCACCAGTCGCGCGCCGGCTAAGTATACCGCGAGGACGCCTGCCCCTACCCGGATTCGAACCGGTAACATTATGATTGCAAACCAGGCGTGCCACCGGCGGAGAAGAAGAACATTAACCACTGCATTACGAGTTTTATCAAATAATCGTTCAAATGACGGGGTATTGAAAATAGCCATAATGTTGGGCGTGTACACACATGTCACAAGTTTACCAAGCAAGGAAGCGGGTTAAAGTCGCTTAAACGTCGAACTATACTGATTCGTTGTAAGCTTTTATCGCCACTAATGTAATCTCTTCTAGGGACCATGCAAAAGTTATTCCAATGTTGCTGTTCTCGGTCAATGAGTGTGTCGAAATTGCACCCAGATCGATTGCAGCTTCAACACGAAATGTCGCGATTTGTGCAGCTGAAGAAGGATCACCGTGGTCAATAATATATGCCACAAGCGTACAGAGTTCCTCGACTGTTCAAACGCGAAAGTCATGCACTACGGAATTACAAGCGATCTATGTGATCCCAGATGAAGAACATAAAAGAATGTGGTAGCCTGATAGAAGCCACGGGAGAATATTCCCAACTGTACTGCAAAACCATAATAAGAGGACGGTCTCTCGGCAGGTCGACAAATATCCAGCCGCAGACAGTCATCACACATCCGTAAAGGCGCCCGACGGTCGTTTCATTCCATTGGAACCAGTCGGTTATGCGCATCGGTTGTATCCTGCTGGGTCCGAACTAATGACCTTACTCTCACGAACCAAGTCACTGAGCTATAGATCGCGGCGTAAGATCGCCATGACCTGGCTGCGAGAAGGTGCGTTTTCCCCAATGCGTGGTTCGTGCTTGATTAAGGACGGTTGGGAGGAACATTCTTTAAAAATCACAGAAAGACATACCATTCTCTAAGAAATATAGACACCGAATTTAAATAATTCCACTAAGTCGAATGGGATGATTGTGTGGTTCTAAAATACGGCGAACACAGTGTTGGGTCGGTTTACAAAGACTGTATCGCAGGACATTAAACTACAAACGGAAAGACGTACACGCGCCAAATCTCTGGATCAACACCGCAGCAAGTAACTTACTCTGGTGGGACAACGATTGCACAACGAGCAGTGATGGTTTGTCACAAAAGAATATCGTGAACATTGCTCGCAGAATCTGGAAACATAAGCGGGATGAAACAATAGATAGCAATAGGTAGAAAGACAAAATAACCAGTGGACATGATGATCACAAGATGGCCATATGCGACTGGACGATAGCTAAGCGCACGCAAACAAGAACGCATCGTTAGAAACACCGTTTCGATGGCCGGCCACTAGCCCTAAGGATCAAAAGCCTGCCTTTAACCCGATGGCGCTGGTTCAAGACTGCGTAGAGACCTAGCGACCCTCGTAGTATCCTTAGCCTACGTGCGACTGGTGGTGGTTGCGAGACAGCGAAGCGTCCAAAACGCGCACCGGCGTACCGCTAATGCTTTTCTGCCGTGTTGATGGATTTGTACTTAATACTTTCGTAAGGTAGAAAAGATGCGGATAGTTTGTATACAACGTGCGGCTATGAGATAACGAAAGAGTAGGTTATAACGAAATTAGTTCACTAGTATGCTTTGAGTGGACACAAAGGCGACAAACAATGAGTCGGCCAAAATAAAGGATAAACGAGAGAAGAGATCAGTGCACGAATTCATTATGGCCTTATGAAGGAAAGTGTGGCAGAGGACTACCCTGTGCATGCGGAACACCATCACAAATGTGAAAGCATCTTCGTCTAGTTCCTACTCAGTGGAAATAGTTACTCTCAAGGACAAGTAACAAAATGACATTGCACTGAAGCTTTAGCATACGCTGACGGTAAAATTTCAGTGCTCTCCTGAGTGAGAACACAATATCGCGTTTACCTGTTAACGTTTGCATTCCATATCTGAACCGTACCTTGCGTCAGTTGTTGGAGCACCGTCACATATATTGGCGGCCCACCCTTGTCGTGTTCCTCGATATCAAAGGTGCATTCGACTCGGCGGATAGACATGCACTTTGGGACTGTCTACTCAGGAAAGGTGTACCTGAGAAATATGTGAATATTATCCGAGCATTATATGCGCGTAGCACGGGCAGAACGAGGGCTTACGGCAAGTTGTCGTCGCCCTTTAATATCTCCAGCGGTGTGAGACAAGGATGCCCGCTGTCACCTTTCCTACTCAACTTCGCTGTTGACGAATTCATGGAAATCGCGTTCACAGGACACGACTTAGAAGGTGTGGAGCTACTCCCAGGAGAACGACTTCGTAACTTAGAGTATGCTGATGATATTGCCCTAATCTGTGACAGCTCACAAACGTGCCAAGCGGCACTGAACAGATTAGCACTGGCTGTCAGTCACTTCGGGCTTTGCTTCGCACCCTCGAAGTGCAAAGGTTTCTTCCAAGATTGGTCTGGACCGCCTCCTTCGCTGACCCTTGGTGGGGATCAGCTAGAAGTCGTTCAAAATTTCCACTACCTGGAAAGTTGTATCAGCGCCCGTGGGATTAAAGATGAAATAACGAATCGTATAGCAAAAGCTCGGGGCGCTTTTGCTAACCTTCGCCACTTATGGCGCCGGCGCGACATCACTCTTGCCCTGAAGGGTAGAGTGTACAGTGCAGCGGTACGTTCGACCCTATTGTACGGTTGTGAAACCTGGACACTTAAAGCAGCGGACCTGAAGAGGCTAGTTACGTTCGACCACCGGTGCCTTCGTAATTTAGCTCACATCTGGTGGGAACACCGCGTGAGCAATGAGCGTGTTCGACGCCTTGTTTATGGTACAGGAAAAGGAACTGAACCGCTCAGCACCGTTATTTCACGCATCAGGCTCCGATGGCTCGGCCACGTGTTACGCATGCCAGCCCACCGACTTCCGTGACGTGCGTTGTTTGCGCGCCGGGGGTGTGGATGGAAAAAGAGGAGGGGTGGCCAAGCGATGACTTGGTCGAGAGGAATGAAGGCCCTCACTTCTGAGCTGGCTTCGGTTGGAGCGTCTCGGCTCACTGGTTGGGGTCCGAAAGACGATGAACACGTTTGGTTGGACACACTTGCCGATATGGCTAGGAGCCGACCACAGTGGCGTTCGTGCTGTGAGTTTCTTTGTCCCACCCCATCCCTCTCAGCCTCCCCCTCCAACCACGATCTCATTACTTAGCCTTATATAATTTTGCATAGTAATTTTTTTGATGCATAGTAGCCGGCTGGTAGCTTACCGGAACGGTGCCCATCCGTTACCGGTAGCTCAGCCAGCTTGCACCAGTTGCTTTTTTCTCTCTCCTTTTTTCTATGTATTGCGGCACAGTAGCTGAGGTGTTCCCCACCTCCAGCTAACGTGTAGTGTGATGATGATGATTTCTGAACAGTCAGCAGAGAACTCGGACTTTCATTCGGCACACGGTTAGAGTTGGAGTGTGTTGCCACGGAGCCACGTGCCGTGACGATCTATCGATTACCTAGCACACACAGGCGTCTCTACTATGGCTCAGTCGAAGACCTAGGATAGATATGGTGCCGGTGTAGGTGGTCTATCCCAGTGGAAATCAATGAGGCATCGTACGCACGCGATTCTACTTAAATTCAGTTGATTAGTCGCGACTGATGATGGGGCAGTGAGCCTAGGTTTCACAACCGTAAAGTAGGGCTGGATGGACATCTGCATAGTAGACTCGACTCGTCAGACAGAGTGTTGTCGTGCAGGCTCTATAAGTGGTGAAATTGAACGAAAGCGCAGTTTAGGCTGTACGGTTAGCCACTTCATCTTCGATTCCACATGCGCTGATGGTTGCCCACGTAACTGGATTTCTGAACGACTTCTAGTTGATAGCCGCCAAGAGGGTGGTCCATGCTAATCTTGTAGAAAAGCTTGCGTTTATAGGATACAAAGCAAAGCCCGAAACGGCTGAAAACCAGTGCTAAGCTGTCCGGTGCTGCTTGACACGTTTGTAAGCTGTAACAGATTAGGGTGATATCATCGGCATAGTCCAAATCGAGAATTCGACCGCCTGAAGGCAGCTTCATAACTTCCAAGCTGTGTGGGGTACATGCATTTCCCAACTTCGTCAATAATAAGGTAAAAAACGAAAGGTGACAGCGGGTATTCACGTTTGTCAAAAGTCCTCATCCTGCCAGAAATAAGCGCAAAAAGCGCTTTGAGGATAGTTAAATATTTCTGAAGCACTCCTTTCCTGGTCAAACAGTTTTAAAGAGTACAACGATGCATCGAATCGAAAGCACTTTTGATGTCGAGAAACACAACTAGGGTCCGTCGCTGATATTCAGGTGGTGAATCAAGTCGAAGCTGGCTTTGTGCATTCGGCTAGGAAGATTTGCAGCACTTTACGCCTGCACTGTGGAGGTAATGATGCATAAAATAGATTTAAAATTACAAGCAAGAGGTGAAAAGAAAAAATATATGTATAGTACTTACTTAAATGAGAACATGTTAACACTTGTTAGCAGTCAACAAGACAACGGGAGAAATAAGGCAAGACAGAGTTAAGTTGTGAAAGAAAATAGTTAAATTTAGACGAACAGGAGAGAGCTGTTGATAAATCAGCGTGTAGAGGGTGTAAGGGCTATCCATAGGTTTTAACGAAACATTGACACATGCATCAAAATGCCTAGTAAGGACGAAGTCTATCAGAGACTATCTGGGTAATCCGCTACATCTAAAGTGTAGCTTAACGGAACGCACAAATAGTGTGAAGATTTTATGTAGAAGATCAGGAAAAATATGACAGGTCAGCAACATGGCTAGTGAGGAAGGACACAGGAGATCACGAATTTATAAGTTAAAGAGCAGGGAGATGAAGGTATTGTAAGTCTCGCATCAAAAACGTGTGTTGAACATGATAATTATGGGATAAAAGTATACCACTGGACTTAACAGCGGATGAATCGGATATGTTGTGGTCATCCACGTTCATGGGACGAGATTTATTGAAGCAGGAAGTTTGTCAGCATTGAGGAGAGATCTGGACGAGGAAGCTCATCAAGTCCGCTTCGGAGAGCCGCTGTTGATTCATCAGTTGAAGCAATGTTGCCAAAAACTATGTCGTCTGCGAATTTGCATCCGGTAAAATTGAGAGGAATCGGAAATATATCGATGTTTGAAGAGGGGAGAGGAGTGCTTCTTGTAAGACGCCCCAGGTATTATGAAGAATGAGGGATGTTCACCGTTTAGCTGGGTAAAATGAGAGCAGATGCTTGGCGGAAACCTGATTACTCTTCCCTAATAGTGGATTCCGTTACGAAGTAAGGCAACGAACGAGAATTGAGGCGAGTAATTTTGTCACCATCGACGTTATATGCCGGTGGATAGCAGAGTCGGTGCGATTGCTGTTCTTTTACATGGTACATATGACCAGTTAGCCGGAATAGCCTCTTCCTTTCGAACCTGTTCGAACAGAGTTTTGCAGAGGACCTCACCACTATTATCACATAGACGAAGTGCGACGGGATGCTGACAATCAGTTCGAAACTGATTGAGAACAATGATGACGTTTGATTTCGGCTTCAGATGGAGCCCCTAAATTAACTGCCCATGGCTCAGCCCGCATCACGTGAGTATGAAGAGGTACCGGAGCAAGAGCAGATTATTGTGCAAAGTTTAATCGTGTCTTCTACTTTCTACGAGAACACTGACCTATTTATCATAGAGTACGGACGTTGAATGCTGCCATGTACAGGGCTGGTGGCGATTCGCATCCAGTGGGTGATGCGGGAAGATAGATGCAGATGGTAGAACTGCAGTGGCATTGCGGCTGTCGTCATTTATGCTGGAAATTATAGAATGGAAGTTATTAATGGGGAGCTGGAGGGGAATAAGAGAAGCGGGCGGAAAGTAAAGTAGGGTGGCGTCAGCAGTAGCAGATTTAAGCTTATTCGCACAGCTTTGTGCAACGGATGAGGCAACTCTTGAGAAGCTACGCGAAGGCCGGTGCAGGATGTAGTTGAAGTCTGAAGAAATAGTCATGGTTAGACGAGGACTGAGAAACTGCCAGGGCGCCCAGACCTAGACAGGAGGACGATTGGCGTTCTCAATCAAAGCCTTTGGCTCAAAAGCCTGTCCGCAAGCCAGTGGATGTGGCAGCGATTCGGTCTTATAGAAATGGACGCTACCGCATTTCAAATACTCAAAAAGGAGGACCAATAAAACTGAATTTGTCTGACTTCTAAACATTGACCAATCTGGTAAAACTGGCTCTCAAGGGGCCTGGGGGCACCACCCAGTAGAACTCGATGAGTCTACGAGGTACGCAAACCGTTGCACCACGTTAAGGTCTAGTCTCGTTGCGACGGAGCCTCAGTCTGGGGGTCGGAGCAATGTCCACACCAGCTTGACCAATATTTGAAGCTGAATTATCTCCGGACAAGCGCAATAAGGAAATGCCACAAACGTCATATGAAGGAGATCGCAGAGTGAGCACAGAGTTGGTCCTGAAGGCGGGTTTCTGATAGACAGTAGATATCAATCGATAGTGTCCCTAGTATTCGGGAAACTTCGGCATTTCGACTGATTTGTAAAAAAAGTGTGCACTTCCAGGCTTGCTAGTTATAGCGAGGATAGAGGAATGCAAAGAGAAACGGATGAACCAAAGGTGTTCGCTTGGTTGAACATGGACTTGCTGACCGGACAGGAGCGACGCCCTGCGATTACCTGGGAGTGTAAACTACAATACAAGCGCGATCATATACATAAGAAAGGACAGGATCAGGAATTTGAGAGTGCCAGATGGAGACGAAAGTGAATTTGGAACTGGACGAAAAGCAAGTGAGAATACGTGGGCAATAACATTGGCATCCACAACCCTGCTCGATGCAGCAGACAGGACACCGTTGATTATGCTCAGGGAGCGGCCAGCGCATCGAAGAATTGTAGAGAGAGAAGTTCATTTTATTGCCTGGGCAGGTTGCCTAGGCGCAGATAGGGGAACGAGCAGGGTTATCAAGCAAAAACGAAGATAGAAAACCCGGCCGTAAGATAGTGCGATCTTGGTACTGGGATACAGACAGGCCGTTTTATGGAGTAAGGAGAGATCCTGACATAATCACCATCATTATACACGTTAGCTGCAGGTGGAAAACACCTCAGCTATTGTGCTGCACTACAAAAGAAAAAAAGAAAAAAAAACTGAGGCACGCCGGCTGTCCCCAGTAACGGATAGACATCGTCCCGGAGAGCTAGCAGCCGGCAATCACGCCGCAAAAAAGTTGTACTATGCCTAACGAATGAGATCGTGATTGGAGGGGGAGATTAAGCAGGAGGGGGTGGACAAAGGAACTCACAATATAAAGGACATTGGGGCCGACTTCTTGTCATATCAGCAAGTGTGTCCAACCAAACGTCTTCACCGTCCTTAGGACCCCAGCCAGGCAGTCGGGATGCACCAACGGACGCCAACTTCGGGGTGACGGTTTTCATTTCTCTCGACCAAGTCATCGCTTGGCCTCCCCTCCTTCTTTTCCAACCGCAACCCCGGTGCGCAAACAATGCATGTCGCGGGAGTCGGTGTGCAGGCATGCGCAAAACGTGGCCCAACCATCGGAACCTGGCGCGTGATATAATGGTGCTGAGCGGTTCACTCGCTCTTCCTGCACCAAATACGCGACGCCGAACACGCTCAGTGCTCATGCGGTGCTCCCACCAGACATGAGCTAAGCTACGAAAGCAGCGATGATCGAATGTGACGAGCCCCTTTATGTCTGTCAACCTGATGCGTCAGGTTTCACAACGGTATAAGAGGAATGAATAGACGGCTGCATTCGAAACTCTGTCCTTCAGGGCTAGGGTAATGTCGCGTCTGCGCCACAGATGGTGGAGATTAGCAAAAGCACCTCTAGCTTTCGCTATACGGTTCGTAATCGCAGCTACGATCCCACGGGCGATGCCCACGTAAGGGAACTCCTGAACGACTTCTAGCTAATCACCACCAAGGGTCAGCGCAGGGGTGGGTCTGGCCAATCTTGGAGAAGTAAATTGCATTTCGATGGAGCAAAGCATAGCCCAAAACCATTGACAGTCTGGCATGTTTAGGCACTGTCACAGATTAGGGGAATTTCGTCCGCATACTCCATGTCAAGAAATCGCTCACCAGGAACAAGCTCTACACCATTTAGATCGTGTCCAGTGAACGCTGTTTTCATGACTATCAATAGTGAAGTTAACGAGGAAAGGTAAAAGTGGGCGACATTGTCTCACACCGCTGGAGATATTGATCGGCGGCGACAGTTTGCCATAAACCCTCACTCTGCGCGTATAGCGCTTTGATAATGTTTACGTATTTATCGGGCACACCTTTTCTCAGCAGACAGTACCAAAGGGCACATCGATCAACCGAATGGAAGGTATCTTTGATGTCGTGAAATCTGACAACGGTGGGTCGCCGATAAACATGGCGGTACTGCAACAACTGACGCAAAGTGAAGATGTGGTCGATGCAGCCCCGACCTCGAAGAAATCCGGCTTGCTCTTCACGAATCTGGATCACGAGGATCAGTCAATCTGTGGAGAACGACCGAGGAAAGCAATTTAGAGGCAGTTGAGATCAGATTGATCTTTTTATGGTTAGCGCATTCCGAACGGGAGCCTCCCGTGAAAATAGGCACTATGACGGAGCGACTCCAGGCTATCGGGAAAGTTTCCTGCTCCCAAAATTCCAACAACAACTCGTGTGAAGCATCTACAAGAGCAGGTCCCCCGAATTTGTAGAGCTGGGGGAATTCTATCTGCCCCTGCGACCTTATGCAATTTTAACAACCTGATCTCACGTTCGACTTCTGCGTATGAGGGCGGATCTGAAGAGACGGCCCATGGAGAAGGGCAATCAATGTCCGAAAGAGAAAGGGATGACTGAGACAGGTTAAACTGCCTTGCAAATTGTTCAGCCCAACGCTCCAAGCGTTTTGAAAAGCTGTGGACCGTCAGTCCACTGTTGTCGCGTATCCTCTCGGTAATACTAGGTCTGCTGCTGTCTGTTCCCCGTATCAGACGGAATAACTTACGGTGAGTACCAACGGATTTATCTGTTTCCATCTCCGCGACACGATGAGACCATCAGGTTTTGTGGTCTTTCTTCAGGCTAGCACGTAGTTTTCTTCTGAGATTTTTGCGAGCCTCATTGTATTCGCTTCCAGCCGGAATACGTCGGCGAGCACCCATAAGTCCCAGAGACTGTGTAGAGACCCAATGTCCAGGTTGGCAATTTGCTTTGCCACATGAAGACATGCCTGCTGATGGTAACGTTTGACGTATATGCAACCAGTGATTTTCGACAGTGTTCAGTGGGTGCCCGGATGTCAGCGCACTTTGATACACATTCAGAACTGATGTCAATCCGTTCATATCGACGTTGCGGACATCCACCGAAACGTACCCGGAGGTCGGTGCAGGCTAGTGCGTGGTCAGAGTCCACGCTCTTGCTCCAAATCGAGCGACAATTTTGGACACAGCTTCTCCAGCGGTAACTGATCGCAATATGACCGATTTGAGTCCATGACTGGCCAGAGGCTGGTGGGCGCCAAGTCATTCTTCTGCGGGTGTTATCTCGAAAGTTTGTGCTCGCGAGAAAGAGACGAGTGTCTTCACACAGCTGTAACAATCGCTCACCGTTATCATTACGAGAGCCTACACCATGTCGGCCGCCCAGATGAAGCTCATCAGAGGACAATTTTCCGACTTGGGCGTTTAGATCGCCAGCCAACACCACAGTATTCGTGCTTCTTCTGTAAGGAAAAAGATTGTTAAATTGGTGATAGAAATCATCTTTCACGAATCAGGGCTGACGTTTGTGAGTGAATAGGCCGCAATGACAAACAGGCACCGTTTGCGCCCGGGTGACTTTGAAGCCTGGAACGAGCCAGCCAAGTTAACGGCACATATCCGGCTGTTGACACGGATCCAGTTGATCAGGGCAGCTTCAACCCGGGGACTCAAAACAATGCCGACCCAGCTTGACCGGCAGTTGAAGCTGCGTCATCGCCAGACAGGCGCAATGAGAAGGTGTCGCCAGTGTCGGATGTGAAGGATGGGAGGGTAAGCACGGAGCTCAAATCTTGCGGGCGGGTTTCCGACAAATAGCAAATATTGATCAAGAGGGTCTCTAGTGTGCGGGGAAGTGCTGCCCGTTGGCCAATCTGTGGTAGAGTGCGTCATCCTCACTCCAAGCACCAACCTGGAGGGCCAGGAGACAGAGCTTGTCTGGTCTCTAGCTGTTGACCAATCCGGTATGAGTGTCTTTGTATGTGCAAAAAAACACCATTCAGAGTAGCTCAAAGGATCGTAGGAGGCAGTCAGACCATCACACCAGGTTAAGGGCCAGTCTCATAAAGATGGAGGCATGGAGACACCTTACGAGCGAAATGTTGGAGAATAGACGGGCGGGTGCTCGGAAGACTAGGGAAAACGATGGTGATGGAGCTCTTACACGAATAAAGCCCCCAAGATAGAAGATCGTGGGAGACCGTTGTATGATATACCGCTAACCGAGCAGTTGATATGAGTGCACCCAAATGATTGCATGCTTCCATTCAATGTAGCATGATGAAGTACGCAAGCGACCACAGAAGTCTTAACCTCAATTTTACAGGGACAGAGATAGAGGTTGTCAAGAAACCCACCAAAAGACCAGGCAAGGTTGGTGTGTATCGCTTTCATGGACACGGCAGTTGGGATCGACCAGGTTAGAGGGTCGAGTCCGGGTTATAGCACAATCGAGAAGTAAAAGGCAATCTTGCACTCGTTTCATAATTTATGGCATTTAATTTCTTAATCTTAGAATTTCAGGTCCTACCCATCTCATGGTTTTTGTATGATTAAGCGTACTAGTTTGACGAGCAGGATTAAGACAACTGCAACCTCACGCCTTACTGATCATAATTGGTAAACCGAAATGGAGTCACTGGAAGTTAAGGAGACGTAAAGATAAAGAAGACGATTATTGTGATGGGGGCGTTCAATGGGATTGAACGGTGACGCAATGAACGAGCGAATGGTTGGAGAACCCGGTGAATTCGGCAACTGGACGCAGCCGACGGGAACACACATCTGCGTGGTTCCGTTAATCGGAGACAAGCAGGAGTGTCACAGTGAACTCGTTGGTTTAACTGAACCAAAGGAGGAACTTTCCCGGCCCCCAAACACCACTGTGATCGGAAAGGCTACAATGACATCGTGGCGTAAATAGAGTCAGACGTGCTTACATTTTTGCCGGTTTGTCATATGAAGTGCTTGTTGCTGAAGGAACAACTAGTGTGGCAATCATAACGCTGGAAGACGCTGTAGTTGGTGAAAGAGTACATTGTGCAACATGTTTCTGGTATGATAGATTTCACAACTGTTTTTAGATGAACTTTTAAGGCTGACTGCAAACCTGAAATTCGTTTTGCTCTACATATCCTAGTTCATAAGCATGTTGCGATTTTACACAATTATGAAATGCTACATCAATGTATTCCAGCTTCAAATATGACCATGGCTCACTCCAGTAGACACAAATGTGCAAATGAACCCGATGCATCTTGTTGCGACGAAGCCCCTGTTATACACCAGTTTATCTAAAGAGAAATATCACTTCGTTTGTGAAACCTATCTATACCTTGGTAACCAAGACAAAAATGGGCACCTCGCATTGTGGACCAACGTTGTGAAGAAATGATTCGTGACCGGAGAAAAGCAAAGGTGTGCCATTTGTAGTTCCCGTGGTTGGGCTAGAAACTACTTCTATTCTACATTGTTAATACAAAAGGTATTTAGCAAAAAAACCGGCATAACATCTAATATCCTAGTATTTACTTTGTAAATCGACTCATTCCACACTTTGAGAAGCTTCCAAGTAAAACATTTAGAGGCTTTTCTTCATAAATGATGCAGTTACTGAGTGCGAACATGAGGCTACGTTGAGTTGGTTGTAACTTAGACTGTGCAATAGATACTGAACTGTCAACAGAATCCCAAAAATTGAATGAGCTAT
The DNA here is from genome assembly GCA_944474145.2 of Dicrocoelium dendriticum. Taxonomy (NCBI): domain Eukaryota; kingdom Metazoa; phylum Platyhelminthes; class Trematoda; order Plagiorchiida; family Dicrocoeliidae; genus Dicrocoelium; species Dicrocoelium dendriticum. Next base: position 56,188,623 of record OX104060.1, read on the forward strand.
TTCGAGATCTGGGGTTTTGCAATAGAGAGGCCGAACTACTAGCTCCTACGCCACGTGGAAAATCTGCTTAACTACAGAGAAAAAGTTCCCTCTTTTCGAAAACGTGAAGCGGGTTACCTGGTCTCTTTTTCAGAAGACAAGCAGTTTGCTTTTCGCCATTATATCCCAGAGATGTTATTCCAATTGAGGACTGCTTCGTATGATCCATCGGTGTGCAGTTGTTAGGTGGGCTGCCTCCAAATGAATGCATCCCTTTGTTGGCACGTATGTTCATTAAGTACAAGCATTATTTGTTCCATTTCAGCCCGTCACTGATCCTCTCCTGGATTGTGACGCTCTTTCCTTTACGATGTACTACGTATAACCTCTTCGAATTTTTTTACCCGGATATATATATATATATATATATATATATATATATATATAATCCATCGGTGCCAGTTTGTCTCCTCACTTCCTGTGTGTTGATTGAAGAAAACTAATAACATAACAGGTGTGGTGGAGAATTCGCCTCAAAGAGGAATGTGTGGCAGTCAGTTGTAGCAGTTACACGTAACCTTCTTGAGAACAACATATCGGGTAATTGCGATGTTAACGGCAGAAAAATCAAAGCGGTCATACGCCCTTAGGCTCACGTGACTTGTTCCGAGGAAAACGCAATCACTAGCCTCACCAGGGAAGGGTTAGCGTGGTCACGAAATCCGTTTGCTTGCACAGATTTGGTTTCAGCCGCCGAATCCCTGACGCCTTTGCAAACTGAAGTAAACGGGGAGTAGCCTTCGACCGCTTTGAATATTTTGCCTTTAACATTGCACTTTGTCTGCTAAATAGCCGGTGTATTCCACTAATCGGATAATTATTCGAAACTGTTTAACGGAATGTTATTGGTGTTTCGCTATCTTGGATGCAATACGAACGTCAAACTACATTTCTCGAACCGTCATGTTGATCAATTGCCCATAAAGCTTGGGGTAGTATGTGACGAGCTTGAAGGACGTTACATCAAGATTCGAGGACGATGGAAGAACGTCATCAGAGAAGATGGAACAAACACATGATAGCCGACTGTTATTGGAGCACCAAACGTGACTGCGCTAAAAAAAAGTATCCGTACAAACTCCTGCGCAACTAACGCTTGTAATGCATTCAGTTTTGTGCTTATGTCATGCCTAAGCAAACTTTTGAGTGGAGGATATATGTTGTATTAATCAAAAGATTTAAGATACATCGGGTCACCTTGAGAACCTTCTTAAAACTCCCTATAGTTGACTTACAAAAAGTCTGTCTAACAGAGAAAAACAAGTGTCAGCTTTGAATTACGCGTGCTCAAAGTATATAAGAACCGTTGTTCGTTTATACGCAACCTACATGTCCTTGTGTAGTGTTTGCTTGTGTCGGAAAAATGAATAAAACGGAAAACAACTAATGAAGCGATTAGATGAGATACAGGAATAACGAAGAACTGACCTGTACTTGTCCGACAAAGAAACAGGAGGAGCAACAGCTGACGGGTTCAAGTTGGTGAACAATCGAACAACGGAATTGCGTCTCCGGCCTCCATTCGGGAGTCCCACATCACCACAGTCAAATCGAGCGTGGTTTGCATACGTCACCTTGTGGAATGGAATAATGGCGAGGTTATTCAAGAAGATGAATACAAATATGTGAGATAGAAATAGCCTACTTGTCAACTGCCGAACCGTCGTATTGTAAGCACATGAGACTCTAATAAAACTAGTGCGCAGAATGTCTCCAGCATTCTGGTACTGAATGACTGGGTGTTATTTATCGATCCAATGGGTGCGTCTGTCTGCAGTAAGCTCATAGTTGAGCTATATTAAGCTAGCTTCAAGACTCATGATTTTGACACATCAGAGTGACGTCATATTTCTATAGACAAATACAAGCGGCATGCCACAGTGTCAAAGGGAACCGCGTGCGTACAAACAGTGTATACGAAAATACATGAACCGCGAAGGGTGAGGATAATGTACCAGGTGAAACGTGCGAGGGAAGAGTAAGCAAATGTAGCTAAAAAAAGAAACATGTTTACTAAACCGTGCGAACGCATTGGGGAAGTGGGCTCACAATGGTGGTGAACACCCATAAGTCACAGGTTTGAACGAAGGTATCCGCAGCACACTCGTACGTAATACTGACGCCTAACGGCCATACAACCGTGCGCGTTATATGTGGGCTGAGATGCAGGGGCGCGTTACTGAAACCGATGCAGCCACAGGCGCATCAATGAGTAGGTCAAGCAAGTATGGCGGTCTCAGTTGCGATGAATCGAGTAGTAACAGCTAAGAAATATAAACCGATGAGAGAAGGAACAAAAACCATGAGAAACCTCGCAGTTAACATCAAATGGTGGAGCGCGACAGCAGCGCCGATTTCGCCGCCTGCATGCACTACCGTAGCCGCTCCTATGTTATGGGTAAGAAAAAAGACCACGCGTCGGTAGTGAATGAAGAATTTCTTTCAAATAAACTCTCTTTATACTTGTGTCTGTCTAACCCGAAGGGATATCTAAGCTGCGAGTGCGACGTTGGAGTTGTGAAATACGACGTTTATTTCGACAAGTGAACCGACATCAAGTGCTGAAGTCTGTATATTGAATAAGGCAGCGCGAACTGATCAATCTGTTACATGTGACTGCACCACTTGGTAGCTATCACAGTTGCTAGTATCATTAGGCGATGAACGAGGCAACCTTCACTGCTTGGTACCGAAGGGGCCAGCGAGCGACGTGAGTTACTTCGACACGCCGACGTTCTGGCACGGGTGGACTACATGGGTCTGAACAAAGTGACAGTAACATCAACAGCCTTGACGATACTACCGTCACATGTGTTGACGAAGTAATTAGTGCACCGATGGGCGTATGCACCAGATTGGTGAAACGATGACGTGTCATATTGCAAAGCGCTATAAACACTGCAAGAAAGTTATTAGATACAGCTTTACTGATAACAAATGTACGCTGACTCCACTTAATGCCCCAACGTTGTGATTTGTGCATGTGGTGCAGAACAACAGTGATGACTAGTTATCTGTTCCTGTCGCTATTGAGGACACAAGATCAGCAGGAATTGGACTAAATGGGCTACAGCGAGAAGGTCTTGTGGTGAAAGGATGCGGAGAAGCATTACTTGTCACAAACACACCAATGTCGCATGGAGAGCTACATCGCCGCTGCAACCTAACACAAACTGTGTCTAGTCATGTATGGCTAAGCGGCAACAGAGGAAAAGAAAGTGGTCCCTTGACAGGTTTCTAATCCAATGTGTCAAAAGCAGGTAGCGTTCTTCGGACAGTGTTTTTCTTGCTTTTTACTTAGTAATGCCTAACGAATTGTAAGGCGGGCACCGCTGGTTCATTTTGTCCGTATGTATTGACAAATAGGAATTCGATGAGATGAAAGAATATCGATCTCTTTTAGTAATATAGGAAGTAACGACCGAAATGGACGGAAATAAGCATCTCACGTAGGACTCCAAACTGCGATCAGTAAAGCGTGAAAAGACGATGATGAAAATAGCACGAACATCACCACTCGCTGTAAGTGAAGGGTTGATTCACTGTGTGGATAGTAGACATCAAGCGAGATTTAGCGCCACAATGCAGGTGAGCGATCAGAATTGAAGAGTAAAATGATGGACCAACACATGTAACAAAAACAGGAAGACAACTTTGTGGCCGGAGGTGAAGCAAAGGACGAAGATAGGCGCAAGATATTGTATAGATATGCTAAAAAAGAAGCGCCTGTATCAAAGCGTTCCCCAGTGATGAAGTGCCAGGTTGCCAGTCGCGATGAAAACAAGAGGGAGGATCCCAAGGCAACTGCATTCCGCTTCGAGAGAATCATCAGACAGTTGTAAGCGCTTATCTCTCGAAACACAGATGCAATAACACACACAAACCGAAATCCAATGCATGAGAGAATAACTCCTAGTTGGTTAAGTTTGCATCATGTGGGCGTCGATGCCAACGCGACTGTCCGATACGAACGGGTCCGACTAAGTGAATGGTAGCCACACAATAGACAAAGAGCCAGTGGGATAAGTTGGTTGGAAATTCTAGCTGGAGAAAAAGTTGCAGATTTGCTAAACTGAAATTCGGTTGCGCCATCAAGCTAACTCCGCAAAATTCAGGCTGATAATGCTTAATGTCACGCAAAGTGAGGTGTCACAACCAATACGTAAAAGTTATGGCACCAGTGCAGATTATGCTGAGCAGGTCGGTTGAAAATAATGACGAATCAGACAATGGTCCAAAGATCCACAGCAACTGTTCCAGCCGTCTGCGCTGCCTATAATAATACAAAAATGTCCTCCTTAAGTGGTGGAGGTCAAAAATACTGATAATGTTACAACAACGATGGAGATCTGCAGTGCCCTTGAGTTGCCTGAATGTCCGATTAACATAAGCACACAGCCTTGCAACGCAACAGAGATCCGAACACAAATGAAGTGACCTTCTGATCTGGAGTAGGAACGATTAGGCTGTACGGGTCACTGTCTTCTAAAGTGCGCCCTTGTCGGCTAGTAGCCAACCCCACTTGAAAAAAATGGATCAGGTGAATCCATTTGTAAGCACATACCGAGCAGTTGGATTGGAAAATAACATCGGACTGCCCTGACAAAGTAGTCCGGTGATCAAAGATACAGTATCTGATCAATTCGAATCAACGCCTCGTGTGGCTATGAATGATCAATTCAACTAACTGTTCGAAAGAGCTAAGTCTCATCACTATCCATTATGATCGTCGTCGTTACCATGATCCTCTGCCTCCACTACCCCTTCTTCCTTCTCATCAACGTTACGAAGAATACCAGAAACAGCAGGTCTCACAGCATACCTGATCGCAAAATCTCTAATACTGACCGTTTAAGATTGGTTCAGAATGATGAAACTATAATACACTAATAATGATAGAATACAATGGATGCCCGAAATAAGTAAAAAATAAGTTACAGTTTAAAACTATTGGTTGTACCTCAAGAATCGCGATACAGAGATGATGAGGTGGTTATGCTCATGAAGGACGATTGGTGGTGCTGCTTAGGGTGGACAATAGTAAAATTGTGGATCTGAATCCGTTTGTACCGTGCCTACTTTAGAGCGTCAACAAATGAGAGCGAGCTCGCACGGCCAAACCAGTAAAATCCTCCAGTGAACCAAGCAAGCGGTTGAGTGACGATCGGTCAGTCAGGTGAAATGCACCACAATCACTCTATGGCGATCAAGAGATTCAGTCAGCATCACATAGTGCAACGACGGTGCAGATGTCACTTAGCATCGCGTGGCCACAAATTTTCCAGAGTACAAAGATAAACAGGACGTTGAGCAGAAAACGCGGTCAATCTACGAAACCACCGCACATTGAAGTGAACGAGGTCGGAATTAACAAAAGGGTAATGGAATGTATCAAGTTGTGTTAATGTGGTCCCTTTAAATGAGAATCGGGTCAGGTCTTGGTAAAAGTACAATCACACGATGAAACAATCATTTGAAACGAAGCAATTGAATCTCCTTCGAAGCTGTGTAGTGGAAAGAAAGGCAACATTCAATGAGCAGCTGTCTCCATCAGATTGGACTAAAGTCAAGAAACAAAACTTGTAGTATGAAAAGTTGCAGTTGCAATTCTGACTAACGTTCGCCAGTGTGGTGCCGAAAAAACTGCGTTGGTAATGGTGACTTCAAACGCCAATTGTATCAGGAACAGTAAATGAACGAGAGTAAGCGAAAACTCGATGTTAACGGATGCAAATCGAGCAGACGGGCGTGTTGCACAACTCAAACGTCGGCGGTCGTCGCAAGGGAGTTTGTTAAAGCTCTAGTTATAACAAGCGAGGTGGACAGTATCGGTCATCGAGGGAACAGTGCGTGACAAATGTAGAAACGGTATCAGGCATGCTATCTGCGGGTCCCGCTAGTTGGCTGCGCAACAATAAAACAATAGCCATTATCTGGATCAAAAGACAGACGTTCAATTCGAGTAAGAGGAGGAAACTGTTGCGAGGAAACAGAGAACGGTAGACGGCACTGACCGGACTACAATAGGTGCTTCAGTGCTTAATGATAGGAATGTTCGGACATGGGATGTGAGCGTCACGGTAAAAGTATCTCTGAGTACATTGCACATGACATGAGATAAAGTCGGTGGAGTAAAAGACCACTTCAGTTTAGTCAGGGGATTGAACTCTGGTAGTCAGCGTATCAACTACGGTTGAAAAATGTGTTGTTAACGAAAACCAGTAAGGATAAAGAAGCGATCTCTTGTTGGCTGAAACGAAGAGGAGCGAAAAACAAAAATGACGGAAATACAGCCGCTTCATCCACCGGAAAAAAGAAGCAAAGATCACGGCACGCGGGTCGTAGATGTCACTTGAAAAAGTCACCTGCCTGGCGATCACGGAAGAACGATTCAATAGACAAGATTAGCAAACGCATATAACCGCCCTGACGATACCACCCCGTATGCTGGCGAAACGTATGCAACCATTTAATTGAGCTCAGCGAACCAATCTACAGTTGAAGATTAGAAACAGATGGTATGCAGTTTATAAAATGCTAATTCGATCCAGAAGCCAACGAGATAAATAAAAACCCACGTAGAAGGCCCTGCGTGCAGGCTGGCTCTCTATTTGGCCCACAAAGTAATCATAAGTAGGTTAAGCACACGAAATTGTAAGTACATTGGGGTTTCTTCAAACAATATAACACATCATATATATATAAATACATATATATGCATATATATATATATATCTGGTTGGCAGTATCCCGTTTCGGATTTGCCTGTCACTGTGGCCAGCCACAGGACGCCTGCGCCTACTAAGGGACCATGGGTGGTTTGTGCTGCACCACCCACAGCTCCAACCACACACCCCATATCTAGTGTAAACCCGAAGGAATAAGACCGGAAGGCATGCGGATGGGAGCCACGTTTCATCAACGGAGCCGCCCACACTCCTTCACAGGCAACCACAAGCACACTGTATTTGGGAAAACAAGCGCACACAAGGCGGTGGCTAGACCGTAGTCCGTTCCAAACACAGTGCAAGGAACCATTCTTCGAGACTAGCACGGCCAAAGCGACTGTGCACCCCGTCCCCTCCAGCAACGACCAACTGTCTCCCGAAACCAGTATGAACGAGGTAGTGGGTAATAGACAGGTAGGCACCTTGTCAACATGCACATCAAGCGCAGCCACACCGGGGATATCAAGCGACAGCAAATCACTGAAGAGAAAGATAACGAATAAAATAACTCGAGTAATGCATAAGGGAACGGGGACATGAATCTTAAATTAATGAGCATGTGAAATAAGTTGTTTGCAAACGAATCCGAGATAAGTTCACGAAGTCAGAAAGTATATGTACGGAAATGACGCAAACACGAAAATGTTGTCGAAATTAACTACAATTGGCTTAAGTGACGCCACAAGGACCGTGCACCTCGTCCCCTCCAGCAACGACCAGCTGTCTCCTGAAACCAATTTGGACGAGGTAGTGGGTAATAGACAGGTAGGCACCTTGTCAACATGCACATTAAGCGCAGCCACACCGGGGATATCAAGCAACAGCCAACGACGATATGAAATAAAATAAATCGAATAATGCATACAGATATGGTGAGTAACTCTTCACCAAATGATCGTATAAAATAAATTAGTTACGAACAAAACCGCGGTAAGTTAAAGAGGTCAGAAAATATATTTTAAGAAAATGTCATAAATGCGAAAATGTTATCGAAACTAAGTACGATTAGCTTTAGCGACGTGTGCAAGTTTATAGAAGACAGTTCAGGTTGACATGAATGAGATAAAAATGCATTAGGACAATATAGCAAAACCCACCACCTGAAATACAGAAACCCAGCAAGCAAGAAAGCGGTTAGTAAATCGAATGCAGCGTATCTACAAATGCTGCGTCAGTTCTGCCTACGTTCTCTGCAGGACCCCTTGTCGCTTCGGTGGTGGCCCCAAGTGTCCTCGCTCACGGTTAACTAGGCCTGCCTGACTCAAGCACTCGCGACCGCATGTGCTACAGCAACATGCGCTCAATGTCGATGGAGTGCAACCCATCGGCGCCGGTCGCTTCCGCAATTGCCACTATTTCTCTGTATGCATACATATAACGGCACCATAGCTGGCGTTTCTCATCAACTGACGTGTGACGATGACGGTGCATAAAAGTTTCAGGAAGGCAGACACCTTATCAGAAAGAAAGCAAACAAAATGAGCTCTCTAACCGGATTCGTGGGAAACCACACTGCAATCAATACGAGTCGCAAATGAGTATTATAGTTTGGTGATCAGAAGGCGGTAACAAACAAACGTCAAGCTTTGCTTACTATCAACCTGGAGACAAGGAAATCCGGTTCTCCAAATACGCGATTAAGCAACCACGAGAAAGTAGGCAGTTGTCTCTAGGTTTCGGATAGGTAGGATCAAACATGAAGTGTCACCGGTGTGCATGCCGATGGAGGTCAGGCAATCATATAGTGCGGTGCTTTAGTTAGCAGCTCCGTGAATAAGTGATATGAAAAAGTAGTTCCTTTCTTGAGTTCTCTGTAGACAGCTTCCATAATGTGGAGGCGAGATAGGCAATCGTGGTAGTATGGTGCCTGCCATTTCGGTTGGCAAATAATCAAATCGCTGCACTAGGAGTTGTACTATTATGGAGCGTGATAAAACCCTGAGTGGAACCGAGGTGGGAGAGGTGACATAAATAGCAGAGGCGCCCAAAGGCCGGCATAAACAGATTAATTTGACGTACAGGTATTTCTGCTTCAGGAATAAGTCGTGAGTTCGAGAGAAGCCAATTAGTAAGCGCACAGTGCAACCGAGTGGTTGAAAAAGAGGATTCAACTTGCGCTAACAAGCTTTCATGCTACAAATTGGCTATGGACGAGAGAGAGAGAATCAAACCGAGACCAACTTCGAAATAAGCGCCTTCATTCATCCTACGAAGTCAACACTTAACCTCCCCTCGTCGTCTTCCATCCACACCCCGGCGCGAAAAGAACGCATGCCGCGGGAGTCGGTATGCTGGCATGCGTAACATGTGGCCCAGACATGAGATCTTGATGTGTGAGCTAATGGTGCTGAGTGGGTATACACTAATAGTAAGCATAAGAGGTATTTCAGTAGACCCAGCATAAGAAAGTGACCAGTGGCGCCCTTGATCTCCTTCTCTTAGCCCTGGCCTCTAGGTACTCTATCCAACCAGTTTATTTCCATTTCATTCTACTTAAAGTTCAATTGTTCTCTTCAATTTTATTATTATTATTAATGGTGTTATTATTTGGGTGATGCCAGTCTAGGTAACTGAATCCGGTGCACCTGTAGTGCATAACCTTTTTCCGATACATTGAACCAAACTGTATGTGACAGCGAAATGAATGAGAGCTGTAACCAGGCAAAACTTACCTTATAGTCAAGGAGGGAAAATCGCGGATCGATCTTTTGGAGTTTGCGATCAAAGAAGTAAGGTAACACGAGCATCGTGGGGAAAGGCATTGGCGCATCCTCAGCAGAAATCTACATAAACGAAGTGAACAGGGTGATTGGTAAAAATCCTCTTACCTTTAGATTCGTGAACAAACGGCTGCGTGGTAACGAAGATCCCAGCTTCGTCATCAAGTGATTCAGTAGGAGAGTTAAGGGAGCCGCAAATGGAGGATCACAAAAGATAAGACTCGTTGACTGAGCATGCTGCTCCAGGCAGAAACGTTTAAATTGGAACTCATCAGGTTCAGTGAAGAAAAAGCCATTTATCATGTTGAACCTTGAAAACCGCTGGGAATCTCCGAAGTATCTCTGGAGAGGATTAGTGGGAAGAGGCAAAATGTGTGTACCAGCCTGACATCCATATCCAACAGATAGGAATCCATGGGCTGACTTTTATAGGAACGCTGAAGTTGAATAAATTCGTGCAAGCGTGGAGTGCCCACACAAACAAGCAGCTGGACACCCAATTGCTGTAGTATGGAGTATATGTGATTCAATGAGTCTAAAGAGAATAAATACTGCTAAAAAAATAAGAGATTAGGGAGAAATAAGGATCTTACAGCATTTGCTTTAGCATCCGTAAGTGGTCTGAGTAGATATGAGGGCATACGTAGTAATTGGTCAGTAATGTGAAGCTGGCATGTGTGTTCCGCGTGAGTGATTGCAGAATCGGAGAGGATGAAGAGACAATCGCAGTCTGAGCAGTAACCTCGACGCGCGGGGTCCACAGAGAGCAGTTTGTCTACCAGCCATCGCCCCCCATCGTTTGATGCCGCCTCCAGAGCATCCCGAGCACAATCACCTTTCCTTCGAAAAGCTGAACAAACGTAACGCAGTTTGCGTCCGTCGATAGATATCATCGGCCCATGAGGGCAGAGAGGGCATGATGAATCGAACTGGTGCGGTGAGAAGCGGTCCTTCATGTGACTGCAAAACAACCGATGATGGTAGATCACAGATGAGGATATTCAACATTGACGCGTATCGTCCGATGCTGCAAATCTGAACGGCGCACTATGAAGTACTGCTGTTCGAATCACCACAAAGAATAGAATGGATCTAAAAATAGGCACGACGTAAGGATAGGTTGAATACGAACTAAGTGGATAATGAACAGTGCAAACAACGGGTATTAATAGGCACCTTAAGTCGTTCTCAGCCTCACCAACGCTAATAACACCCGGGTATCAGTTATGAATGCATCGCCACCATGCAGTAACACAACAAACGATAGATCCCATGAGGAGGACAAACGAGCGAAGGAAGTAATGTCATGCGGGTATTAGGTGGCGATGACACAAAGACAGCTAGTAGCCGCTGCGAGTCAAAAATAAACTTGCTCACATGTTGGGCTATGGAAGTGCCTGATTTGAGAAACAGGGATATGCGAATTTTATCTGAGAAGGAATGTGTACTCGCCAAGTACTCAATCGGTACATGGCAGGAAGGTTATTAATTGAATCCGAAGGGCAATCAATCTAGTACATTAGAAAGTGTGGCTAGTCCGTATGAAACAGGTAACAACAAGAATGCCATGAATGTAGATTAGAGACCAGTTACTTAGGAGTTAAGAAACATCAATCAGGATGTGGTTTCTCTGGACGCATAGGTTTAGCTTTGTCAATCTTGTTAGGTGATCAACATCGAACACCAATTTGATAAAAGGACCGTTTTAGAGATCATGTAGAAAGTGTCATCTCAACAGAACCATCAGTTTAGAACGCGATTACGTGCTACCGCAGAAGCGGCATGCATAATTGACAAAATCAATCAGGACAGTTCAAGGTAAGATCAGGCAGAATGAAAAGGTACATACAGGAAGTGAGTCCAGATTTCGAAATGGATGAACAAGTTGAGGAAAATGCCAAAATTGACCAATTTAGAGCTCTGGTTCGGATGCTGGGTAAGTTATGTCAAAGAGCAACACAATGAACATGTCGCTAATTTTTGTTCAACCATACGAAGTTGGCTAAAACGTTGGAACATGGGTTCACATCCTCGAAGAGGCCAAAAATCAGTTGCCGTCGCCGAAATATAAGTAGGTACATGGGTACGATCGAAAACTGGTAGTAGGTAAAGAAGATGTCAACACATAATTCGATGGATTAGTATTGCACGACAAGAAGAGATGGCGTCCAAATAAAGGTGGATATCGGCAGATATCTAGTGTTCCAACAAAGATCTACACATGTGCAGATAAATAAAAAAATACGCCATAAAACGACTACAGAATCAAAAAGCTGACGGTGTCTGGTACAGGAGTTCATCCGAGTTGCCTCATCCAAAACTTAATCAAAGACGCGTTCGGTCCACCGATACTGCGAGTTGCTTAGTCGTTATCAAAACACGCAGGAGGGAAAGTACGCCTAAGAAGGATCCGTATTGAAGTACATCGTTTAGGTTCATACGTTCATCTAAGGAAATAACCCAGTCGACAAGCCTATATAGTGTTCAGTACCTGGTTGACGGCATCCAGTTTCGGATTTGCCTGTCACCTTGGCCAGCCACAAGACGCCTGCGCCTACAGAGGGAGCATCGATGGCTTTTGCTGCATCACCCACAGCTCCAAGCACACACCCACATCTAGTGTAAATCCGAAGGAATAAGACCAGAAGGCATGCGGATGGGAGCCACGTTTCATCAACGGAGCCGGCCCACACTCCTTCACAGGCAAACACAACCACGCTGTATTTGGGGAATCAAGTGCACACAAGGCGGTGGCTGGACCGTAGTCCGCTCCACACTGAGTGCATAGAACCACTCTTCGAGCCTAGTACGGCCACAAGTACTGTGCACCCCGTCTCCTCCAGCAACGACCAGCTGTCTCCTAGAGCCAGATGGATGAGGTAGCGGGTAATAGACAGTTAGGCATTTTGTCAACATGCACAACAAGCGCAGCCACACCGCATAGGCGAGATTACAAAAAGAGCACGTCTGTCTTCTCGACGCCTGTTAACCTTGCACGAGCCATGAAGCCTGACAGCACAAGGGCGACTCTTGATGGGAATCCATTCGAGAATGGCGGCTGCAGCTCTGGCACTAAGGGCGACCCCAACACCAGCTTGACCAGAAGCGGTAGCCTCGGCGTCCCCAGAAAGTCGAAGGTGAAAACGGATATAAGGGTGAATTGGTGTGCACACTGAACGCCAACAAGTTGGACTGTGTGTTCGGTTGCAGAAGCGGAGAGGTGAGAATTCGGGACTGTTCAGTCCCGCTTTGGCGCTGTGTGATTATGTCAGACGATGAAGCGGCAGTGATATCGGAGGAAGAAATGCCGCTCGTCATTGATTGAGCAAACAAAAACAGGGAAGAATGATACAGGGGAACAGTAGATAAGCGAGTGGCGTGTGATGGAAGTGTTTGTAGTAGTATTATGAGAGCAAAGCATAAGTAAAGCGAAGAGTGCAGTTCAGTTCCATGGTTCGTCAGTAAGCGAGATACTACCCGATTGCCTAGGCCGAAGAAGGGGTTGTCTTAGCGGGCTGCCACCCCGACCCTTTGAGTCAATAGCCTACCCGCAAGGCAGCGGGGCGAATTCAGGGTATCACGCCCATTGGGAACCGGTGACCGACTACTCGGTTCATATGCCTTCCGTTTGGTCATGTACCAAACAGGGGCCAATACTCCCCACGATGACAGCATCAGGCAGCTGGAATACAATGCTCCATTGGAGTGAAGCAAAGGGCAATGACTTTATATAGTGACGAGTCACATCCGCCAAGTCGCCGCGTTGCTAAACGGACATATGTGGCTTTTTATACGGAGAACGTTTGCTGGGCGAAAACCAAATACGCACTGGAACACTTCCTCGGAAAACGTCGCAGGAATCAGAAAATCCCGAACCATCCAGCTGGCGCCGAGAGGAGGTTGTCTGGTAAGCCAGCTATATAAGCATATCCGGTGTAAACCCGAAGCAATAAAACCGGGAGCCATGTGGATGGGAGACACGTTTCATCAACGGAGCGGGCCCGCACTCCTTCACAGGCAAATACAAGCACGTTGTATTTGGGAATCAAACGCACACAAGGCGGTCGCTGGACTGTGGTCGGCTCCACACCGAAAGCATGGAACCACACCACGAACCTAGCACGGCCACAAGAACCGTGCACGCCGTCCCCTCCAGCAACGACCAACTGTCTCCCGAAACCAGTATGGACGAGATAGTGGGTAATAGACAGGTAGACACCTTGTCAACATGCACATCAAGCGCACCCAAACCGGGGATGTTCAGCAACAGCCTTTCACATGGAGTAAAATGTCGAATAAAATAGATCGAATACAACGTACGGATATGCCGCTAAATTAGCATATGAAATAAATGGATAATCAAAACAGCCGTGACAGATTCAGGATGGCAGAAAAACGGATCAAGACCCATATGTAAGGAGATGAAAATAAACGAAGTTAACCACCTTTAGTTTAAGCGAAATGTGCAATGTAACAAATTATTCAGGTACACATTAAAATGAAGCAACAAAATAACACTAAGGTAGTAAACCAACCACCATAAAAAAGGAAACTCAGCATGCAAGCAAGTGGTTAGTAAATCGAATGCAGCGTACCTACAAACGCTGCGCCGGTTCTGCCTACGTTCTCAGCAAGACTAGTCGTCGTTTCGATGCTGGCCGCGAATGACCTCGCTTGTCGCTCACTAAACCTGCCTGACTCAAGCATTTGCGACAGCACGCACTACAGAACCATGCGCTTGACGTCGATGGAGTACAGCCCATCGGCGTCTGTCGCTTCCGCAACTGCCGCTTCTACAATGCATGCATGAGGTCTTTCTCCCGCACTTCGGCAACTGCCATCGTGATTAGATCGCGCCATGCATGCCGAGCAACCGCCTTTGATTCCCATGACCTGCAATCAACATTAGAACGTGATAGCCTCACTTTGATCATGTCCTGGTAACGTAAATTCGGTACTCCGACCTGTCGTTTCCCCGAACTCAGCCATAAAGCAACTGTTTCGGTATCCGGGTCGAATCCATGCGGTGATTATGTCCGAGGCACCACAGCTGCCTCAGCAAAATTATGCAGTCCACTGCATACATGTCACTGCGTCGAAGCACCTCCGTGTCTGCAAATCGGCAACTTCAAACGATGCTCATAATAGGGCAGAGACACTGCTGATGGAAACACTACAGATATCGAACATCCTTCCGACAAAGCGTCCAGGTTTCGCTGCCGTAAAGAAGAACGGAAAGCATCACAGATTTAGATACTAGCAGCTTCGTCCCAACAGTGAGCTGGTGGTTGTTCCAAACACGGCATTCCAGCTCGCCAAAAGCAGCAGCCACCTTCGACACGCGCCAGCGCAGCTCGCACGTCATGTGCTGGTCGGTTGTTATAACGCTAGCAAGGTAGCAAAATCTCGAAGTGATTTCCAACACTTCCACGGCAATCTGGATTTCGGACAGGCCCACGGACTCCGTTCCCGTTGAAGCCTGGAAAAGACAAACAGTCTTGCGTGTGTTGATGGTGAGTCCGAATTTGGCCGCTGTCGAAGCCAGAGCAATAGTCATATGCTGCAACTCATCCGCGCTGTGTGCAAACAAAGCACAGTCGTCAGCAAACAGCAACATACGGATAGTTGTCTCACAGACTAGAGTTCTCGCACCGAAACGACGGATGTTCAGCAACCCACCATAAATACGGCGCTCCACACGAACACCGTAAGCACAAGCGGCATCAAAAACACAAGACACCACGGCATGAAGATATATATTAAACAGGGCAGGAATTATGACACAGCCTTGCTTCACACCAGTGACAACTGCAAAATCATCCGAGGTCTTTCCACTCAGCTGCACGCTCGGCCGCATACCACTGTACACACCTTCAATTAAACTTACAAACTTACGCGGGCAACCAAACTTACCCAACACCAGCCACAATGCCTCGCGGTTCACCGTATCAAATGCCTTGGTGAAATCAACAAACAACGAGTACAACGGTTGATGTCGTTCTCTGCACTTCTCCTGCAACTAACGAGCCGAAAACACCATAACAATAGCGCTGCGACCCGAACGGAATCCACCCTGCTCTTCCGACACATCAGCTTCCACAACCTGACTGACGAGGCAGTTGAGCAGGATTCGGACAATCACCTTACCCACACATCTCAGCAAGTTGATGACACGATAATTTGCCTAGCATTGCTTGCTCCCTATGCCCTTGTACAATGGCAGCAAAAGCGCATCCTTCAGCAGAGGATGCACCTCATCCTCAATGCACACCCGCTGCACCAAACGGTGCAGCGGGTCCGTCGTGTCTTAATTCTTCAGGCGCGATACCGTCGGCACCGACACACATGCAGTCTCGCAGCTGAGCAAGTGCTCCCCGCGTCTCACCCAGTGTTGGCGCGTCCGCCAGACTCGCCTTCACATCGTGCTGCTTGAGGCCGTTCAGCGTAGGCCAGTCGATCTCTCAATGGTTGTTCAAGACACATAGTGGTTTTGCCAGATCTGCGGCTATGCATTTCACATCACACAGAAGTGCATCCATCGCCTTCTCCAGCTCAGTACGTTTCGCCCAAGTACCGATGGAGAGAATGTTAAATTTACGCCGATTCACGGCGGGAGTGCAATAAATAGATTTACGAAAATAGATGCACAGTTTGGTCCGCACCAATTTATGATCAGTGCCACACTCAGCGTGTCATGCGCACTTCACGCATAACACGCTGACGTAAGATGACATAGTCGAGCAGGTGAGCGTGACCACTCCGTGGGTGCGTCCCAGTTGCTATATCACTCGCACTCAGTGCAACCCGAGTGTTCCTGACCGTCCGGCCGTGAGTGGCACGCAGTGAGAGCAGACTGTCACCGTTCGCATTCGCTGAACCAATGCCATGCGGACCGATAACACCTGTCCACACCGATGCATCACGCCCAACGCCCGCGTTGAAATCAGCCGGCAGAAATAATCGGTCGCTCCTCGGCACAGACCGTATCACGGAGAATAGCTGAGTGTAGAATTGATCACGCGTGTCATCAGGATAATACATGGTCGGACCGTACGTGCTTATAAAAGTAGCAAACTTACCTCTTCCGAGTCGTAGGCGAACAGTCATCAGTCGCGCGCTGATGCCCGTTGGTTCACCCACCAGCTGGCCATTCAGGCGATCGGATATTGCAAGTCTGACTACAAGCTAAGGTGGTGCTGACGTGGCGATGCCCACTCAGTAGAACGTGTAGCCAACACCTGCCTCATGCAACTTACCTTGCCCAGCGAGCCGAGTCACACTGAGCGCCACAATATCGACGTGGAAACGCGCCAGTTCCATCGCAACTAGTGCAGTGCGCCGTTCGGGGCGCTCACGCGAGTTCCGGTCCAGTAGTGTGCGCACGTTCCAGCACCCGATGTTGAGTGATTTGCGCGCAGGCATACGATTGCATTGGTAGGCAATCGCACGCGAGGTGGCTGCTGTGCTTCGGAGGTTTGTTTGAGGGACTCCACCCGGAGCCTTTGGTTCAATAGCCTGACCCACAAGGCAGTGCGTGATTTGAAGGTTTACTTGTGGGACTCTGCCCGGAGCCTTTGGCTAAATAGCCTGATCCACAAGGCAATGGGGAGCAGATCCAGTTCGGGAATGTGGCTGCACACAGATTGAGATCTGCATGAGGTACGTCACACGCAGCCTCTGAGGTACTGGAACGATTCATATATTTTTTGCGATCGTAGTAGGATACGCACCTGCGACCACGGCCAGACGCAGGTGGGTTTTGGCGGGTATGCACCAATTTGACCAAGGGCTGTCTGGCTTGAAGCGGGCAGTAGCAAACCAATGAGAACCAAGGTGTCCTCGCACTGTCAGAGACAATGTGTGGCGCTAGTGCTCTACGCCAATTGAGCTGTGAGCTTACAACCCGTAGTACAAGGCTGAGTCATCGTTGGTCGATTGGATTCCGGGGAACAGCCGTTTATGTGCAGCCCGTCTGACGACATCAGCCAAAGTTGATTCACAAAGTAGTACAAAACGTTTGTTTGTGAGTTCCGCTTATGCTCCCACCGACTGCAGTTCAAATGCTGTCAAGGACACATTCTATCACGAACTGAACACTTTACTAGGCAGTGCTCTGAGCTCTGCAGAAGCTCAGCTGGGTGGTAATTATGGGCTTAACTCCGAATGGACTGACAAAGGCGAACGTCTGCTGCAACTGTGTGCGGAGCACCAGTTGTTTCTTAGTAGCACTGCTTTTAGACACAGTGGGCGCCGAAGTGCCACTTGGCGTCCTCCTGTAGCTGACCATCGATGGACCCAAATTGACCACATAGCCATAAGTTACAGGTGGTGTGGTTCCATCCTGGATTGCCGCTCGTACTGGAATACCTGCGTCAAATCTGATCATGCCTTCGTACGCTGTCGTTTCTCCATGAACTTTACTGGGAAGCGCACCAAGCGTCCCCTCCGATTGGCAACAGAAAAATTGTCTCAGCCTTCGGTCAGACAAGCCTAGAAAGACACACTGCATACCGAACTTTCGCTGTCTTGTTCTGATGACACTGAGGTTCAGTGGAATAGGATCTCGGCCGCCATGCACGACCAAGGAGTATCGGATTTTGGAACTATCAATGATCACCGCACCAGTCACTGGATATCCGAAAGGGCGGTGAGCCTGTTGGAATCTAGAAGAAACCTCCCGGCTGGCTCTGAGAAAAAGGTGACCAGACGGGCTATTAGGCGCGAACGAAAGCGGAGCCTACGTGCTGACAAGGAAGCCTGGTGGACCAGTACGGCTCAAAAAATGAAGGAGACAGGAGCAGTAGGCAATTACCGCAAACTCTCCTAGCTGATCCGAACCACTGGTCCCAGGAAAATAGGTGTCATTGAGACAATCAGAGACAGCGTGGATGCACTGATAAATAATAAAGTGTCGTATGGCTCGATGGGCGGAACACTTTCAAGATCAGTTCAGCTGGCCCCCTGCTCCCAGACCTCTTCCTGCTCAGGTGATGCAGGACGAGCTATGGACGGTTAATTTAGAGCCTCCGTCCGAAGCCGAGGTCCGAAACGCGATCACAGGCCACAATCGTGTTCATGCTGCTGGCCCGGATTCCCTCCCACCTGCACTATTTAAGGATGGAGGTGAGGTCCTCTGCAAAGCACTGACCTCACTATTCGAACGTATCTGGAAGGAAGAGTGTCCCGGCTGAATGGTACGAATAGATTATAGTGGCAATATACAAGGGCAGTCGCACAAACTGTTCTAACCACAGGGGTATTAGCCTAACGCCAGTTGTGAACAAATTATTGGCCTCGATTCTCGTTCGTCGCCTCACTGCGGAACGGGAATCGCGGATTAGGGAAGAGCAGGCCGGTTTTCGCCCAGGGCGTGACTGTATAGACCATATATTCACTTTGCGGTAGGTGCCAGAGCAGCGCCACGCATACCGCAGACCGACAATAACTGTGTTCCTTGATGTCAAGTATGCGTTCGATTCAGTCGATCGATGCATTCTGTTCAAAATACATGCGCGGAAAGGTGTTCCCACGAAATATGTGAACATCCTACGTGCTCTATACTCGAACACTAAAGGAAGCGTCAGGGTCCAAGGTGTCCTATCGGACACCTTTCCGACCACAAATGGCGTTCCTCAGGGTTGTCCGATTTCCCCAGTTTTGTTCAATTTCGTCGTGGATTCTATCATGGAGTGTTCCCTTACAGAATCTCACAATTTACGCGTTGAAGTGCTGCCTGGTGAAAGATTAGTTTAGCTTGATTATGTGGACGATATCGTCTTGCTTTTCGACGATGTTGCGGCGGCACAATCAAACCTGAATAGCCCACCTAGAGTGGTCCCAATATTTGGTATGCGCTTTGCACCTTCAAAGTGCAAAGTGTTGCTGCAGGACCACCAGCCACTTGATGACCCCTTGACGCTTGCAAACGAGGAACTCGAGGTGGTTGATCAATTCGTAATCTAGCTCACATCTGGTGGGAACACCGCGTGAGCAACGAGCGTGTCCGACGCCTTGTTTATGGCACAGGAAAAGGAACTGAACCGCTCAGCACCGTTATTTCACGCACCAGGCTCCGATGGCTCGGCCACGTGTTACGCATGCCAGCCCACCGACTCCTGAGACGTACGTTGTTTGCGGGCCGGGTGTGTGGATGGAAGAAGAGGAGGGGTGGCTAAGCGATGACTGGGTCGAGAGGAATGAAGGCCCTCACTTCTGAGCTGGCCTCGGTTGGAGCGTCTCGGCTCCCTGGTTGGGGTCCGAAAGACGATGAACACGTTTGGTTGGACACACTTGCTGATATGGCTAGGAGCCGACCTCAATGGCGTTCGTGCTGTGAGTTTCTTTCTCCCACCCCATCCCTCTTAGCCTCCCCCTCCAACCACGACCTCATTATTTAACAATATATAATTTTGCATAGTATTTTTTGATACATAGTAGCCGGCTGGTAGTTTACCGGAACGATGCCGATCCCATTACCGGTAGCTCAACCGGCTTGCCCCAATTGAATTCTTTTTTCTCTCCTTTTTTCTGTGTATTGCGGCACAGTAGCTGAGGTGTTCCCCACCACTAGCTAACGTGTATGATGAAGATGATGATGATCAATTCACTTGTCTTGACAGCTGCATTCGCAATGATAGGCGCATAGAAACTGACGTCAGCTCACGCATTGCAAAGGCCAGAGCCGCCTTCTTGAACCTGCGGCATCTTCGGCGACAGAAGGGAGTTTCCCTTCTTATGAAAGGCCGGGTATACAAGGCCACAGCGAGGGCCGTTCTGCTCTATGGGAGTGAGACTTGGCCCCTTCGATCTGAAGATCTGAGGCGCCTTCTAGTCTTTGATCATCGTAGTCTGCGAAGCATTGCTGGTGTCGGATGACACCAGCGTGTCCGCAACGATGATATACATAGCCGAGTACACGGTAGTGATAATGATGTTAGTTCCCTAGAACAACAGATAGCACTGAACAGGTTGCGTTCTCCGTCGGTACTTGGGCGAAACGTACTGAGCTGGAGAAGGCGATGACTGCACTTCTGTGTGATGTGGACTGCATAGCCACAGTGGGCGACATGTCGCACCACTTTCGCGACCAGGTGACAGCTTCCGCCAAGGAGACCATCAGGCATGCACTGTAAACGGCCTGATTGGTTTGATGAGAACAATGCGACGATTGGCGCGTTGGTGTGTGAGAAGAATGCAGCAATTGCTGCACATGTGGCAGACCCCAGTGACTTCGAGAAGAGAAATCAGTTTCGAAACTTTCGACTGCGACCGACCCGAGAGCTCCGTCGCATTAAAAATGCATGGTGGACGGAGAAGGCGACGTAGCTGGAATGCTACGCCGAACGCCGCCAACACAAGGTATTCTTTGACTCCTTGAAGGCGGTATGTGGACAGAGACTGGATCCGCTGAGGACGCTAATCGATGGTAGCTCAGGCGCTACCTGCATACAAACCACAGACATAATGCAGACTTAGCAAAAACACTTTGACTGTCTCTTGAACAACCGTTCAGAGATCGCCTGGCCTACGTTGAACGACCTCAAGCAGCACGATGTGAAAGCGAGCCTGGCAGACACGCCGACACCGGATGAGATGCGGAGAGCACTTGCTCAGCTGCGAAACGGCATGCGTGCCGGAGAAGACGATATCGCGCGTGAAGAATTAAGACACGACGGAAACGCGTTGTGACTGCACTGCAGCATTTGGTGCAGCGGGTGTGCATTGAGGATGCGGTGCATCCTGTGCTGAAGGATACGCTTGTGCAACCATTGTACAAGGGCAAACACCATCATTACACATGTAAGTTGCAGGTGAAAAACAGCTATTGTGCCGCAGTACGAAAGACAAGAAAAGGAAAACCAACAGTGGCACGCTCGCTAAGTTCCCACTAACTGACAGACTTGGTTCCGGAGAGCTAACAGCTGGCTATGGTGCCGTAAAGAGTTATATTATGCCTAACGAGTGAGATCGTGATCGGAGGGGGATGCTAAGCAGGAGGGGGATGGACAAAGGAACTTACAACACAAACGCCATTGGGGTCGGCTCCTTGCCATATCAGCAAGTATGTCCAACCAAATATGTTCATCGTCCTTAGGACCCCAGCGAGGCAGTCAGGATGCACCATTCCTTTCTACCAAGTCATCACTTGGCCTCCCCTCCTCCTTTTACAACCGCACCCACAAAGCGCAAACAACGTACGTCGCGGGAGTCGGTGTGAGGGCACGTGAACCCGTGGCCCAACCATCGGAACCTGGTGCGTGATATAATGGTGCTGAGCGGTTCACTCGCTCTTCCTGCACCAAATACGCGACGCCGAACAAACTCATTGCTTACGCGGTGCTCCCATAAGATATGAGATAAGCCGCGAACGCAATGATGATCGAACGTGACGAGCCTCTTTATGTCTGTCGACCTGATGTGCCATGGTTTCACAACCATGTAGGAGGGTTGAACCGACGGCTGCGTTATAAACTCTGCCCTTCAGGGCGACAGTAATGTCGCATCTGCGCCACAGGTGGCGAAGATTGGCAAAAGCACCTCGAGCTTTTGCTGTACGGTTCGTAAATTCATCTTCCATCCCACAGGCGCTAATATAGCTGCTCAGGAACTTGAATTCCTGTAGGACTTCTAGTTGATCACCACAAAGTGTTAGCGCAGTGGTGGGTCCGTGCCAATCTTGGAGAATCACTTTGCATTTCGATGGAGCAAAGCATAGCCCAAAGCGATAAACAGCCAGTGTTGATCGGTCCAGTGCTGCTTGGCATGTTTGGGAGCTGTCACAGTTTAGGGCAATATCGTCCGCATACTCTAAGTCAAGAAGTCGCTCACCAGGAAGTAGCTCCACACCTACTAGGTGGTGTACAGTGAACGCTGTTTCCATGACTTCGTCAACTGCGAAGTTAAATAGAAAAGATGACAGCGGTCAGCCTTGTCTCACACGGCTGGTGAAAGTGAAGGTTAGGGCCAGTTTGCCATAAATCTATGCGCCTACAGCGCTTTGGTAATGTTTATGTGTTTATCAGGCACACCTTTCCTCAGCAGACAGTCCCAAAGGGCACATCGATCGACTGAGTCGAAGGCGCCTTTTATGTCAATAACCAAGACAACAGTGGATCGCCAGTAAACATGGCGGTGCTCCAACACTTGACCCAAGGTGAAGATGTGGTCGATGCAGCCCCGACCTCGACGAAATCCGACTTGCTCTTCACGAATCTGGCTTTCACGAGTGCCAGTCAGTCAGACGCAAGTAATTCAAAGGCAATTGTGACCAGACGGATCCCTCTATGATTGCCGCATTCCGAACGGGAGCCTCGCTTGAAAATTGGGAGAATGACTAGGCGATTCCGGTCTGTCGGGACAGTCTCCCGCTTTCAAAGTTTCACTAGCAACTCGTGTAAATCATCTATTAGAGCAGGTCCCCCGAATTTGAATAGGGATGGGGAAATTCTATCTGCCCCTGCCGCCTTATGCAATTTCAACAGCCTGATACGTTCGCCATCTGCGCGTGAGGGCGGATCCAAGGAGGCGGCCCAGGGAGAAGCGCGCTCGTTCGAAAAATTAAGCGATGACTCAGGTTGGTTAAATTGGATTGCGAAGTGTTCCCCCAACGCTCCAAGTGTTTTGACAAGCTGTGGATCGGCTACCGACTCGCGTCCTGTATGCTCTCGCTAACACCAGGTATCTTGCTGCATGTTTCTCCTATCAGACGGAATAACTTACGTTGATTACCAAGGGTATTGACTGCGTCCATCTCCGCGACACGATGAGACCACCAGGCTTTGCGGTCTTTCTTCAGGCTAGCACGTAGTTTTCTTCTGAGATTTTTGCGGGCCTCATTCTATTCGCTTCCAGCCGGAATACGTCGGCGAGCATCCATAAGTCCCAGAGACTGCGTAGAGACCCAATGTCCGGTCTGACAATTTGGTTTGCCACACGAAGACATGCGTGCTGATAATAACGTTTGATGAATATGCGACCAGTGAGCTACGACGGTGTTTAGGGGGCGCTTACGCAGCCCGGATGTCAGCGCACTTTATACACATTCAGTACACCTGGCTTCGCCAACAGCCTGGTGTCAATCCGTTCACCTCGACGTTGCGGGCGTCCCTTAAAACACACCCGGAGGTCGACGCAGACAAGTGTGTGGTCAGAGTCCACACTCGTGCTCCAAATCGAGCGACAATTTTGGACGCAGCCTCTCCAGCGGTAACTGATCGCGATATGATTGATTTCCCTTATCTGCTGCTTTGAGCAGGTTGGATAGGGGAATGGATGCTACTGCTCAGACCTTCCTATCTTCTTATCCCCCTTCTTGCGCTATTTTATCTTTATCGTCCCGCTCCATTCTTTATCCCACCAATTTAAATCCCCCAATTTTCGGCGCTCCGCCACCTTGCTTCAACGGTCGCTTGTCTTTTATTTTGCACTCACACAGTTACAGGGCGTCGCACCAACCCAATCAGCAAGTCCGTGTTCACCCTGGTGGACAACGTTAGTTCATTCGTTTTCCTTTGGAGTCCTCGCGTCTCGCTAAGACTGGCATGCCTCAACGTGCGCACCTTGCTATAGATTAGCCAACAGACAGCACTTGCCCGCACAGTAGAGACCCTATCGATCGATATTTCCTGTTTATCAGAAACCCGCCTGCAAGATTCGTGGTCCGTACTTACCCTGCGATCCCCCAAATGCGACACGGACGGCACTTTCTCATTGCGCCTGTCTGGCGGTGATGCAGCTTCAAATGCCGGTCAAGCTGTCGTCGGCATGATTTTGAGTCCCCGGGCTGAAGCTGCCCTGATCGACTGGATCCCAGTCAACAGTCGGATGTGCGCCGTTAGATTATCTGGTTCATTCCATGCGACGAAGTCGCGCGGGAACAAAAGGTGCCTGTTTGTCATTGCGGCCTACGCCCCCTACAAACTGTAGCACCGATTCGGTAAAAGATGATTTCTATCAGCAATTTCACGAGTTCCTTCGTTACAGAAGCATCACGGATACTGTGGTGTTGGTTGGCGATCTAAACACCCAAGTCGGACAACGGCCAACATGGTGTAGGCTCCCGTAATGACAATGATGAGCGATTGTTACAGCTGTGTGAAGACACTCGTCTCTTTCTCAGGAGCACAAACTTTCGAGATAACACCCGCAGCAGAGTGACTTGGTGCCCACCAGCCTCTGGCCAGTCATGGATACAAATCAATCATATCGCGATCAGTTACCGCTGGAGAGGCTGCGTCCAAAATTGTCGCTCGATTTGGAGCACGAGTGTGGACTCTGACCACACACTTGTCTGCGTCGACCTCCGGGTGCGTTTTAAGGGACGCCCGCAACGTCGAGGTGAACGGATTGACACCAGCCTGTTGGCGAAGCCAGGTGTACTGAATGTGTATAAAGTGCGCTGACATCCGGGCTGCGTAAGCGCCCACTGAACACCGTCGTAGCTCACTGGTCGCATATTCGTCAAACGTTACTATCAGCAGGCATGTCTTCATGTGGCAAACCAAATTGTCAGACCGGACATTGGGTCTCTACACAGTCTCTGGGACTTATGGATGCTCGCCGACGTATTCCGGCTGGAAGCGAATACAATGGGGCCCGCAAAAATCTCAGAAGAAAACTACGTGCTAGCCTGAAGAAAGACCGCAAAGCCTGGTGGTCTCATCGTGTCGCGGAGATGGAAACAGTAAATACCGTTGGTAATCAACGTAAGTTATTCCGTCTGATAGGAGAAACATGCAGCAAGATATCTGGTTAGCGAGAGCATACACGACGAGAGTGGGTAGCCGATCCACAGCTTGTCAAAACACTTGGAGCGTTGGGGGGGACACTTCGCAAGCCAATTTAACCAACCTGAGTCATCGCTTAATTTTTCGAACGAGCGCGCTTCTCCCTGGGCCGCCTCCTTGGATCCGCCCTCACGCGCAGAAGGCGAACGTATCAGGCTGTTGAAATTGCATAAGGCGGCAGGGGCAGATAGAATTTCCCCATCCCTATTCAAATTCGGGGGACCTGCTCTAATAGATGATTTACACGAGTTGCTAGTGAAACTTTGAAAGCGGGAGACTGTCCCGACAGACTGGAATCGCCTAGTCATTCTCCTAATTTTCAAGGGAGGCTCCCGTTCGGAATGCGGCAATCATAGAGGGATCCGTCTGATCACAATTGCCTTTAAATTACTTGCGTCTGACTGACTGGCACTCGTGAAAGCCAGATTCGTGAAGAGCAAGTCGGATTTCGTCGAGGTCGGGGCTGCATCGACCACATCTTCACCTTGGGTCAAGTGTTGGAGCACCGCCATGTTTACTGGCGATCCACTGTTGTCTTGGTTATTGACATAAAAGGCGCCTTCGACTCAGTCGATCGATGTGCCCTTTGGAGCTGTCTGCTGAGGAAAGGTGTGCCTGATAAACACATAAACATTACCAAAGCGCTGTACGCGCATAGATTTATGGCAAACTGGCCCTAACCTTCACTTTCACCAGCCGTGTGAGACAAGGCTGACCGCTGTCATCTTTTCTATTTGACTTCGCAGTTGACGAAGTCATGAAAACAGCGTTCACTGTACACCACCTAGTAGGTGTGGAGCTACTTCCTGGTGAGCGACTTCTTGACTTAGAGTATGCGGACGATATTGCCCTAAACTGTGACAGCTCCCAAACATGCCAAGCAGCACTGAACCGATCAACACTGGCTGTTTATCGCTTTGGGCTATGCTTTGCTCCATCGAAATGCAAAGTGATTCTCCAAGATTGGCACGGACCCACCCCTGCGCTAACACTTTGTGGGGATCATCTAGAAGTCCTTCAGGAATTCAAGTTCCTGAGCAGCTATATTAGCGCCTGTGGGATCGAAGATGAATTTACGAACCGTACAGCAAAAGCTCGAGGTGCTTTTGCCAATCTCCGCCACCTGTGGCGCAGATGCGACATTGCTGTCGCCCTGAAGGGCAGAGTTTATAACGCAGCCGTCGGTTCAACCCTCCTACATGGTTGTGAAACCATGGCCCATCAGGTCGACAGACATAAAGAGGCTCGTCACGTTCGATCATCATTGCGTTCGCGGCTTATCTCATATCTTATGGGAGCACCGCGTAAGCAATGAGTTTGTTCGGCGTCGCGTATTTGGTGCAGGAAGAGCGAGTGAACCGCTCAGCACCATTATATCACGCACCAGGTTCCGATGGTTGGGCCACGGGTTCACGTGCCCTCACACCGACTCCCGCGACGTACGTTGTTTGCGCTTTGTGGGTGCGGTTGTAAAAGGAGGAGGGGAGGCCAAGTGATGACTTGGTAGAAAGGAATGGTGCATCCTGACTGCCTCGCTGGGGTCCTAAGGACGATGAACATATTTGGTTGGACATACTTGCTGATATGGCAAGGAGCCGACCCCAATGGCGTTTGTGTTGTAAGTTCCTTTGTCCATCCCCCTCCTGCTTAGCATCCCCCTCCGATCACGATCTCACTCGTTAGGCATAATATAACTCTTTACGGCACCATAGCCAGCTGTTAGCTCTCCGGAACCAAGTCTGTCAGTTAGTGGGAACTTAGCGAGCGTGCCACTGTTGGTTTTCCTTTTCTTGTCTTTCGTACTGCGGCACAATAGCTGTTTTCCACCTGCACCTAACGTGTGCCATGATGGTGATGATGAAAACATACCCGCTTATGCTTGGCGTTAACGATAGCACACATATTGCACTCAGTTTGACTTATATGACATTCTTCCTTATTTCCTTGTTTGCCACGACTGGGCTGATTTCCTGAAGTGAAGGTTTTAGCGTCCAGATTATAAAAGACTATACCTATGCAAGGCACATTGCCATCAATTGACTGGTGTATAAAAAAGTGCCATAAATGAACGATCCGCATGACAGATCGGGATGAGGCTTCATCGCCCATAACAAATGCATGCAAAAAGAACACAACGTATGTTAAACAAGTGATAGCTTATATGCTATTTTGCCACACCAGCATGTGGGCATGTATAATATGGAAGTGCGGGCGAAAACTTTCGAGGGAATACCCTGTATGGAAGTAGGTCCCCTGGGAACGGTTCCACGAGTGGCCGTATTACTTTACCAGAACATTTGTCTAAACCTGTATTTGTTGTTGTTCCCGGCTTTTCAATTCCCGTAATACCTTAAACCTGCGAAGTACTTTATTATCCGATGTGGATCCGTTATATAAAACGTAAACGATTGATTATTTTGAGCGAAACTGCTCTACAGATTGATCAGACCACATAGTTGGACTTTGCCTCACATCACCGAGGAATATAGAATTTATCGATTTTTTAAAAAACCAATAGGTACAGGATTCAGTGTCACTACAAGCTACTCATCATCATCATCATCATCATCATCATCATCATCATCATCATCAAAAGCAGTACATCAGCCATTTGAACTGATGCTTCGCTGCCATACAACCATGATGACCTATGAAATAAAGAATAAGAAGAGGGAGAGAAGGGGGACTTACCTGAAAACCTTAATGCCCTATGCAAACATTCAGGACCAAGGCGCCTATACCTTATGTTAACAACATACCGTCACAAACAGCTGGCTATCGTGCAAAGATAAGGCGCCATCGGCGAGACAGCTTCCTTGTGGCTTTCACTGCCACGTGCCATAATCAGCCATTACCCCGCAGATAACTCAGCACCGAACACACTTTAAACAGGCAATCCAATTAGGAGACGGCAGCAGACGCGCCACTGGTGTCTACTGCGAGCTATGTCCTGTAAAGTCTCGAGCCAAGCACAAGGCGAGTCGCGTGGACTACAGCCCGGAAGGCGACACGGATCAACGGCACCCAGTTTGGTCGTCAGTGACTTCAATTCCCGCTGCCAAGTCAACTTCTGTCTGTCTTGAGCCTTGCGCCACCCTACACCGGGCAGACTAAACAAGGCCCTCCTAGGTAAACGGTGACCAGGCATACGTAGCACGTGCCCCAGCCAACGCAACTTATTTAATGCTATCTGTTGTCCTAGGGAGCTAGCATGATGATCACCACCTAGTACTCGCCTATGTACATCATCGTTGCGGACATGCTGGTGTCATCCGACACCAGCAATGCTTCGCAGACTACGATGATCAAAGACTTGAAGGCGCCTCAGATCTTCAGACCGAAGGGGCCAAGTCTCACTACCATACAGCAGAACGGCTCTCACTGTGGCCTTGTATACCCGGCCTTTCAAACGGACGGAAACTCCCTTCCGTCGCCAAAGATGCCGCAGGTTCAAGAAGGCAGCTCTGGCTTTTGCAATGCGTGAGCTGACGTCAGTTTCTATGCGCCCATCATTGCTGATGCAGCTGCCAAGATAAGTCAAATGATCAACCACCTCAAGTTCCTCGTTAGCAATGATCAGGGGGGTCATAAAGTGGCTGGTGGTCCTGTAGCAACACTGCACTTTGAAGGTGCGAAGAGCACACCAAATAATGGGACCACTCTGGACAGGCTATTTAAGGTTGATTGTGCCGCCCCAGCATCGTCGAAAAGCAAGACGATATCGTCCGCATAATCAAGATAAACTAATCTTTCACCAAGCAGCACTTCAACGCGTAAATCGTGAGATCCTGCAAGGGAACACTCCATGATAGAATCCACGACGAAATCGAACAGGCTAATCACAAATGTGAGGCCACAAAACAAGAATGCGGGGAACCGTGAGAGGAAAAGATGAATATAGGTGAGCGGAGCAAACTCACAAAACAACGCCAGTTTTCTAACACCGGTAAAACACCCATATATATATATATATATATATATATATATATATGGTGAACAGTATCCGGTTTCGGATTTGCCTGTCACTGTAGTCAGCCACAGGACGCCTGTGCCTACAGAGGGAGCATGAATAGCTTGCGCTGCACCACCCACAGCTCCAACCACACACCCCATATCCAGTGTAAACCCGAAGGAATAAGACCGGGAGGCATGCGGATATGAGCCAAGTTTCATCAACGGAGCCGGCCCACACTCCTTCACAGGCAAACACAAGCATGCTGGATATGGGGAATCAAGCGCACACAAGGCGGTGGCTGGACCGTAGTCCATCATCATCATCATCATCATACACGTTAGCAAGAGGTGGGAAACACCCCAGATACGGTGCTGCAATACATAGAAAAAAGGAGAAAACAAGCAACTAGACCGTAGTCCGCTCCACACTGAGTGCATGGAACCGCTCTTCGAGCCTAGCACGGCCACAAGGACCGTGCACCCCGTCCTCTCCAGCAACGACCAACTGTCTCCTAGAGCCAGTATGAAGGAGGTAGTGGGTAATAGACAGGTAGGCACTTTGTCAACATGCACATCAAGCGCAGCCACACCGGGGATATCAAACAACAGCCAATCACTTGAAACGACAAGATGAAATAAAATAAATCCAATTATGCGGAGAGATACGGTGGCATAACTTTTCGTTAATTTATCATATAAAGTAAGTTGGTTAGCAACGAATCCGCGATAGGTAAGAAATGTCCACGAGTTATTTAAAAATGCTACAAACCCAACAAAGTTACCGAAGATAAGCGCAATTAGTGTAAGCAACGTGGCCAGTTAATAGAAAAATATTCAGGTAGGCAGAACAAACCAAATAAAGTGGAATGAAATTTATCCAGCTTAAAAAGACCTAGTTTAAGTGTAAGTTGGTTTCGCCCAACTGCGGTGAAGAAGCATCAATAATGCAACATCAGCATATATATATATATATATATATATATATATATATATATATATACGCTGATGTTGCATTATTGATGCTTCTTCACCGCAGTTGGGCTAAACCAACTTACACTCAAATTAGGTCTTTTTAAGCTGGATAAATTTCATTCCGCTTTATTTGTTTTGTTCTGCCTCCCTGAATAATGTTCTATTAACTGGCCACGTTGCTTACACTAATTGCTCTTATCTTCGGTAATTTTGTTGCGTTTTGTAGCATTTTTAAGTAACTTGTGGACATTTCTTACTTATCACGGATTTGTTGTTAACGCACTTACTTCATATGGTAAATTAGCGAAGAGTTATGTCACCGTATCTGTATGCATTGTTGGATTTATTTTATTTCAACTTGTCGTTTAAAGTGAATGGCTGTTGTTTGATAACCCCGGTGTGGTTGCGCTTGATGTGTATGTTGACAAGGTGTCTACCTGTCTATTACCCACTACATCGTTCATACTGGCTCTAGGAGACAGCTGGTCGTTGCTGGAGGGGACGGCGTGCACGGTTCTTGTGGCCGTGCTAGGCTCAAAGAGCGGTTCCATGCACTCAGTGTGGAGCGGACTACGGTTCAGCCACCGTCTTGTATGCACTTGATTTCCAAATACAGCGTGCTTGTGTTTGCCTGTGAAGGAGTGTGGGCCGGCTCCGTTGATGAAACGTGGTTCCCATCCGCATGCCTCCCGGTCTTATTCCTTCGGGTTTACACTGGATATGGGGTATGTGGTTGGAGCTGTGGGTGGTGCAGCGCAAGCCATCCATGGTCCCTCTGTAGGCGCAGGCGTCCTGTGGCTTGCCACAGTGACAGGCAAATCCGAAACCGGATGCCGCCAACCATATCGTTGGCGGCATCCGGTTTCGGATTTGCCTGTCACTGTGGCAAGCCACAGGACGCCTGCGCCTACAGAGGGACCATGGATGGCTTGCGCTGCACCACCCACAGCTCCAACCACATACCCCATATCCAGTGTAAACCCGAAGGAATAAGACCGGGAGGCATGCGGATGGGAACCACGTTTCATCAACGGAGCCGGCCCACACTCCTTCACAGGCAAACACAAGCACGCTGTATTTGGGGAATCAAGCGCACACAAGGCGGTGGCTGGACCGTAGTCCGCTCCACACTGAGTGCATGGAACCGCTCTTTGAGCCTAGCACGGCCACAAGAACCGTGCACCCCGTCCCCTCCAGCAACGACCAACTGTCTCCTGGAGCCAGTATGAACGATGTAGTGGGTAATAGACAGGTAGGCACCTTGTCAACATACACAGCAAGCGCAACCACAACGGGGATATCAAACAACAGCCATTCACTTTAAACGACAAGCTAAAATAAAATAAATCCAACAATGCATACAGATACGGTGGCATAACTCTTCCCTAAATTACCATATGAAGTAAGTTGGTTAACAACAAATCCGTGATAAGTTAGAAATGTCCACAAGTTACTTAAAAATGATACAAACGCAACAAAATTACCGAAGACAAGCGCAATTAGTGTAAGCAACGTGGCCAGTTAATAGAACATTATTCAGGGAGGCAGAACAAACGAAACAAAGTGGAATGAAATTTATCCAGCTTAAAAAGACCTAGTTTAAGTGTAAGTTGGTTTAGCCCAACTGCGGTGAAGAAGCATCAAGAATGCAACATCAGCCTCAGCATGGGGCACGACTGCATGGTATAGAGACAAACATAGCCACAGTTTAATGAATGATAGTTGTGATAGGAGCAGAAAACTTGGTGCACGAAAGAAACGCGTGACTAAAGGTCCATACACAAAAAACACCCCCAGCCGTGAGGATTCTGTTTGAATGATGAACTCAGTACACTGTCAGCGCGGGCTGCGAGGTTGGTAATATTCGCTCGATAGTTACCTGGGGAAGAAGTGGCTTGAGACGTAGGAGACACAAGACAACAGAAATGAACACGGTCAAAGCGACCTTGTGTGAGTAAATGTGCTCCACAGTGCCCTATCTCCCACCGTTGACGAAATGGTCTGATTCGCATGGGCAGTGAGACAATCGGACGGTTGCATAAAATACTGCGCCCCGTCTTTGAATTAATAGTCTGGCCCAAGCAGTTGTGGGAAACAGGTCCAGTTCGGGAACGTCACACTGCCGAATCCCGCAGGATTTTTATTGATGTGGGCAGCACGCATTCTAGAAAGACTGGAAACAATTCATGCATACAGAGAAAATCGGTCGTTCACCGGTGAACGGTTTATGCGGCGTAGGCAGACCAGTAAAATGGCAGCAGATTTGACGCTACAGTTTGGTAGCATCTATTAAGAACGACGTTGTCGCACCTATGAAGCTCTACTCTTCGTTGAGATTAGCTGAAACAGGGAACTAATTGCGACGTAGACAAATGTCAATCAAACAGCGGAGCAGCGAGAACCGACGATTATGCCTGGTGCATCCAATGACCCAGCCTGATTATTTCGTGTCTAATCGTCCAAATCTTGTCCGATTTGTCTATCGAATCCAACTATTCGTTGACATAAGATACCTCCAGCACAGGTATACGGCACACGTACGATCACGACCACAGGTAGTTGAATTTCAGCGAACGTATATCATACTGACCGGGATCTATCTGGAATGAAGTAGGCGGTAGTTAACCAATGAGTAGGTGTTGTGCTCCCAAAAACAGGGGTCATTAGTGGCATTCGTAATCTACACGAGTGCAACTGTGCTGATAACCTATCGTGTCTCACAACTGAGTTTGGGCGGAAGAGCCCACGATATACCCGACCTACGATGAACACGGTAATGGGACAGAGTTTGTTTAACCGGTAGTCACTGCACAGTTCGATACGTGCGGCATTTAGAAAGTGCCAAGCAAAGTAAGACAGAATTGCGCAAATCATCGCATAACTTAAAGGTCCATGCTCCTCGCATCAAAGTGTGAGAGGTTAAATAGCCTTGGCAACAGTAACTAAAACGTAAGAGTAGAACGGAGGCAATGATAAACGGAGAGTTGCTCGGAAGGAACATATTAGAATTATCTAGTAGAAGAATTAGTAGTCAGTAATGAGAAACCAAAAAGAGTCTCGCAAGTGTCGGTTAACGTTCGTGCGATACTAGGTCGTCATTGGCAGTGATTTCTTTGAGGCGCGCGTACCGCTACTCCTTGGAGTGATCAATGTTCTTTGTGGTAACCCGGATGGTAGCGAAGAGCTGGTTCGATGTAGTGACAAGGTGTAAGAGATTACACATAGTGTTCATTAGATTTAGTTAA
The DNA here is from genome assembly GCA_944474145.2 of Dicrocoelium dendriticum. Lineage (NCBI taxonomy): Eukaryota > Metazoa > Platyhelminthes > Trematoda > Plagiorchiida > Dicrocoeliidae > Dicrocoelium > Dicrocoelium dendriticum. Next base: position 56,222,066 of record OX104060.1, read on the forward strand.
CCTCCGTATTCTGGATTGTACGGAGCTAATTCTGAAAGATATGATTTTGATTTTGCCAACCATATATATACATATATATATACATATATATATACATATATATATATATATATATATAATATGGTGGCGTTTTCGGACTGTGGAAAGGTCCTTTGTCCCGTGAACATCTGACATGCAGTTTCTCAAAATCGAACGTCGATCACATTTCACCCCTATTTGTCTGAAGCGTGCGCCGTTCATCCAACTGTTTCCTCCACGTGTTGTTTTTTAAAGCAGCTGTTAGAGGACAAGCATTCGTGTATCTTCCTTGCAGCAGGTGTGGCTGTCTTGATTAGCATACTGTCCCTATTCTACCTGCTGCACCAAGCGCTGGTTTGTTGTGATTACAATTTAACGACAACTGGCCGGCCTTTCAGGAGTCCACAGTAGGGTTCATTTCAATGTTCCAGCGCACTACAAGCCGTACTGCACAAGTGAGTTATGTTGCTTCATCTTTCAAGAAGATGCGACGCTTGCCTTCTCTGATCTTTTGGAAAATATATTGTACGTGTGCAAGGTTTTCTTCTTTTACTTAATTTTTTATTTGAAAATGGCTGAATGTGGCTGGTCACTGGAAATATATGGCCTCTTTTGCTAGAACATACTAGATGGCATTCAGGCATTATCCTGTTTCCCAATAGCTGACCAGTAGAAGTACACACTATGTTACTGCGTTATATTCTTCTTAAGAATAAGTTCCAATAATACATTACACTGGTATTTCCTTGCCGTTCAGCTGCTTGTGGTTGTACGCGAAGTAAGACACCGTCATGGCCCTCGTATTTAGATAGCAGAGGGGCTCGGACTCGATGCCCTAAGTTGTACATCGACAACGTTGTGGATTCCCTACCTGCACTCGTCTAGCACTCTTTTCCGTTAGCTAGCTATAATCCGCACAATGCTTTCGAAGTATCCTATTTTCATGACATACTCCTTCGATCTAATACTACCAGTGCTGACAATAATAATAGCAGTAATTACTTGATAAAAAATCCGAAGACGACCATGTAATTGAAAATAACTAAATTGGATCGTAGGATATTGACCTGAGAAAAAAGGAGTGGAAACCGCGGAGCGATTGCACTTACCTGGCAACTGCAACATTTTTTCGCCTCCAGTCATTCTTGTGGTAATTCCTGTGTTCTTCGCTTCCATGTAAATGACAAGCACCGTCGTCCCTGAGTTTTTCGACCATCTTCCTCACTCTGTTTTACCATACCATTAGTCAATTCTCCTGTGGTTTAATCCAAGCAGCCAAAGTATTAGCAGGTAGTCGACATGCAGTTGATGGAAGTGGACTGGCCGTACGATAACGGACCGCTGTATCTTTTTCCCAACACCAACTGATGCACCTTGGCTTCGCTTACTTTATCGTCTCATCAGGTGCGAGCGACACTGCACTGCTTGAGGTTGACCGATCATTTAGTGTCCCAAACACATGGCGACCACCTTCCTGATCTGCAGAGTTACGCAGTCTACTCTTGTTCATTTATCGTTCATAATCCACACGCACATTTGAGATCTTGAAGGCTATTTGAGCCTGAAGCGATTTATTCGGTGTTTAGAACGCCAAAGGGGATGAAGATACTTTAATCAGAGAATAGACCCACCACCTCCAGGGAACATTCAGTGCTAGCGAGAATGAGCTTCACATTAGCCTACTAATACAGCCATATCTTGAGAAAAACAGTCAGTCTGATCTCCATTGTCTACTTGCGTCTGTCATCCTCCATAGACTGACTGACACGCGTGAAGGCCAGATTCGTGAGGAGCAAGCCGCGTTTTGTCGAAATCGAGACTGCATTGACCACATCTTCACATTACGTCAGTTATTGAAGCACCCACATGTTTATTGGCGACCCACCGTTGTCCTTTTCCTCGACATCAAAGGTGCTTTCGATTCTGTTAATCGATGTGCACTTTGGCACCGTCTATTGAGGAAACGTGTGCCTCATAAATATGTGAGTGTCAATAGAGCGCTGTAGGCACATAGTTCGGACAGAGTGAGGATTTACGGCAAACTTTCACCGCCTTTCAGTATCTCCGGCCATGATAGACAAGGTTGTCCGCTGTCACTTTTCGCATGGCACTTGGAAGGTGTGCAGCTGCTCCCAAGTGAGCGACGTGACTTGGAGTATGCCGATGACATTGCATTCATCTGCGACAGCTCCAGAATGTGCCAAGTTGCGCTGAATAAATCCGTTCTGACTGTTAGTCTTTTCGGGCTATGCTTTGCTCCGTCGAGCTGCGAAGTCGTTCTCCAACCTTGACAGGAATTCACTCCTGCACTGACCCTTTAGGTGATCAACTAGGAGTCATCCAGAAATTTAAGTATCTGGGCGGCTATATTAACGCCCTTGTGATCGAAGATGAGATGGCTGACAGTATAGCAAAAGCTCAAGGCGCTTTTGCCTATCCCCGCCACCCGTGGCGCCGGCGTGACGTTACTCTCGCTCTGAAGGGGGGAGTTTGTGATACAGCCGTCTGTAAAACCCTCCTGTACGGTTGCAAAACCTGACCCATCATCACAGTCTTCGCATCTTAGCTCATATCAAGTAGGAACACTGCATGAGCAATGTATGTGGTCGGCGCTTCGTATTTGGTGCAGGAAGAGCGAGTGGACCGCTCAGCACTGTTATATCACGCACCAGGTTCCGATGGCTGGGCCACATGTTGCGCATGTCAGCACACCGAATCTCGCATCATGCGTCGTTTGCGCGCCTGGCGTGTGGATGGGTGAAGAGGAAGGGATGCCAAGTGATGACTTGGTCTAAAGCAATGAAGTCCCCTACGTCGAACTTATCGTCGGTTTAGGTTTCCAGATTGCCTGATTGGGGTCCCAAAGACGATGAACACGTTTGGTCGGACACACTTGCTGACATGGCGAAGAGTCGACCTCATTAACTGAGGTTTGTTTCTCGCCCTCGGCTGACTGTATTGATAATAATGTCAGGTGTTACTTCCTTGTGTTGCGCACACTACGAGACAGATCACCACACGGAACTATTTTCCATACTTCAACCAGGCTAATGGATGTTTCGGAAGCGTATCCAATTATTTCCGCATCTTGCACTAGGCGGACGACTACTACTACGGTTTCACTGCGCACTGGTTTTGAATCGCTATCGTTTAGGATCATTCACACTTAGTATCAGCGATAGCTGCTGCTCAAGCTTGCGTTGATTTTGCCACTTATCGAATTCAAGGTTCAGATATCAGGTGGGTAACCATGAAGGTTGTTTCTTCGTTGGCACTAGTTGCGCAGTGTAGTTGAAATCCACCAAGACCATCCAGACCAGTTGCCAATTTCTTACCTATTCACACCATCTATTACTGGCGGCGATATCGTCGGATTCTGCCCCGAGCAACTTACTGTTCGCAGGGAACTCCTATACTTAATAGGTTGATTCGCGTACTTATGTGCTCTAGTGAGCAACACTGAATAGTGCGTCCGAATTACCTTTACACCAGTTAGATCAGTCATTTTAGTGTAACACTTTAAGCCTCCTTTCCACTACCGGCTACAGCGGAGCCGAGGATTCTCTGGCTAGGCCTTAGCATGAAACAGCACAGTCTACGAACTTTGCGCTCATTGTGGGAAAGGAGTGCTATGGTTTGTAAGAAGAATACCGCTAATACTTGCTGATTATTTTTCTCCCGTCTCTATGCAAGTCGGTCTTGGTGAGGCGCAACCATGTGAACTTGGTTGACACAACATAATCACACGTATCACACATTTTTCTTACTTCGGAAAACATACAACGTTGTCGTTTGCTGCCCTCTTGCGCACCCACAGTCCATTAGCCATCGTTGTCAGTTCGCCTCGCAGTATTAGCTGTCTACTGCGCACAATGATTCATCGTAGCGCGCATTCGCGTCCCTACCGAATGCTACGCGAAGTTTTCAAGGTCGTGTATACCCGCCACTATATATATATATATATATATATATATATATATATATATATGGGTTCTTTTAATGTGGGTAAAATTCGTTACATTTTATTTGCTTTGTTCTACGTACTTGATAATCCTCTCCCAACTTGCACACGTCGCTCATGCAAATTGTGATAAACTTGCGCAATTTTATCGCGTCGTATTTTTTTAAATAACTCGGACATTTTGTACTTATCACGGATTCACTTATAATGAATTTCTTCTATATGCTCATTTAGCGAGTATTTATGTCGTCATATGCGTTTACTTTATTCGATATCGGCATTTCGAGTGTTTGGCTGTTGTTTGACATCCCAGGTGTGGCTGCGCTTGATGTGCATGTTGACAAGGTGCTTACCTGTCTGTTACCCACTACCTCGCCCATACTGGCTCTAGGAGACAGTTGGTCGTTGCTGGAGGGGACGGCGTGCACGGTCCTTGTGGTCGTGCTAGGCTCGAAGAGTGGTTCCATGCAGTCAGTGTGGAGCGGACTACGGTCCAGCCACCGTCTTGTATGCACTTGATTTTCCAAATACAGCGTGCTTGTGTTTGCCTGTGAAGGAGTAAGGGCCGGCTCTGTTGATGAAACGTGACTCCTATCCACATGCCTCCCGGTCTTATTCCTTCGGGTTTACACTGGATATGAAGTGTATGGATGGAGCTGTGGGTAGTGCAGCGCAAGCCATCCATGGTCCCTCTGTAGGCGCAGGCGTCTTGTGGTTGGTCACAGTGAGAGGCAAATCCGAAACCGGATGCCGCCAACAATATATTTGGTTTCGGAACGAAACGAATTTATCTTTTATGAGCGATCCACTACAGCTGGTGCAGATTTACCTTACTGGAACTCGGGCAGCTTTCTCAGACCCGACACTATCCAGCCCAATGGGGTTCTAACAGCATAGAGATCAATGGTACCACCACGCCTCAGATCCGAAGCCCAGTGCAGATATTGATTACCACTTCCGATCAGAAGCTCTCTCTTTCACTTCGATTCTGGAAACAGCAAGTCGAATAAATGAGGTCATCTGTAGAGTTCATTTCTTCGTGTGCCCGTTCCATGTTTCAGAGAGACGACTGACTGACCTGACCGTGTCTAACCGGACTGCCTCGCCACCATCTATCGATTGAATAGTTACACTAACTGGCTGCGACTATACATGGCATCGGCCAGCGACGGTACATAGGTTCAGTGTTCTCATGGACTCTTTCATTCCGATATTTTGAAGCAAGTGGAATGCGTCAATGAAGTGTCTGATCCGTTATCCACCAACACTAGCATCCTAACGGTGCCAGCAGGACCAGAAACTAGAACGGACAATCCACCAAATGAAACAGCAGGGTTTTCGACATGACGTCGAGCGATACTAGATCCTTCGGTATTCAGTGTCCCAGGGGTTCTTCTTACACAGATCAGCATGTAGAAACGGATGTTGAAGTGGCATACAGTTGCTTAATACCCAACAGTTTTTTAGAATATTGGTGGTTTTGCGAGTAGTTTATTTTTGTAGAAAGTACAACCCACGATTAAACTTTGCAGTTGGTTGAGCAGCGGACCGGCAATCCGTACGTCCGAAATTCGAGTCCCCGTCGAGGCAGACTATATTGTAAATTTAACCTTGGCTTCTACTTGCTACAATAAACACTTGTATTTACCGGCAGCTTTGTAAGTCATGGTTTGATTCGAGGCACAGTTGGCATAATCGGTGAAAACAATGGAATTCTAGACGCTGGTGGTTGTTAAGTTTTCGGAATTCATTACATTGATCTAAATAATGAGGTCGTTCACAGAAAATGCATTTAAGGTGAGGCCGTTCTACGGATGCTACAGCGTTCGATTAAGTGGCACGACCTCGGGGATTTAAGCTGTTACTTCTCTCCATGTTGTCAATTGATCCGAAGGGGCGTGGGATAAAAGACAGGTAAGTGTCGACGACGTCGGCTGTTTCATCCACTTCGTCAAACCAATAAAATTTGGCTCTTTCCATCCGGTTGACTCGAGCGGCATGCTTGGCCCACTTGAATTGCAAATGATTCGGCAGTTGTTTAACTATAGCGCTAAATGTTCGCGACGCGTTCAGGTCAGATTCGGGTCTCAACTGCTTCAGAGTTAAGTAACAGGACCGCAGTTCCACAGCCAAACGAGAAGGCTACAAGATCACTGGGCTTGATTTTAGGTCCATCAGTTGGAGCATTGCTGTGGGTCCTCGCTATCATATGAGGTCGTCCGAACCGCTTGCGCAAAATACTCACCTTCTTCGTAACGTTCAACAGGCTCGGAGATCAAACAGCTTTCGCTGGCATCTTTGGCCTCACCAAAGCAGTAGTGTATCAGATATGAAAGTCGGGATCGGAAGTGTAGCGACCTGGAGATTCCCCCGTATGACTGTGTAAACTATTCTTATATTCAAATTATAGCTTTCTTATGTATTAAGGAACCGTTCGGTTTGCCTGTTGGAACGTTGTTCCCGTGTGTTGGAAACACGAAAACGATGTCCGCCTTTGGCGCGCGGCTCGATTGCGAACGACGCTCCGTCTACGCTCTCGACGCCAACGACATTCTCCCTAGCTAGCTCTCTCCGGGTGCCCTATTTTTAGCATTAGCTAACGCTCCTCCCGTCCAATAAACTTCTTCCCTAGTTTACTTTTGTGTGTTCTACCCACTACTTTTGGTTGGCCGTCTAGTCGCGTACCGGATATATAGCGCACGATCTAGGCGCTATAGAAGTTTTTCCGGTCACGTCAGCTTCAAAGCATCGCATTAACACCTAATAGCGAGTTGGATCACCATCAAATGTGATCAATTTCGCTTATGGAGCCAGGACATCACGTTTGGACCGAAACAGTTGGATTTCGGTTTAATAAGACAATTAGTGGCAGCAGGTGAATCCAAATGGTGGTCTGCGTCGCTATTTCGAATCTCCGAACCTGAGACTGACAACCAATCATCCAAACGCGCCACCGACGACACGTGCCGAGCGTAAGTTATCGGATTTAAAGAAGAAGGTCGGAGAACAACCTCGGAAAGAAGACCACAAACATCGTAAAGCAAAGAATCTGTCTGTTTATTAATCGTCTGGTCCGACGTAATGTAATGCCTAAACAATCATCATTTTATATATTGCTTAGCCTGCAGACGCATCTTAGTCAGAGCCGACTTCAGCATTCTAATCCGGGTCTCAGCATTGCAATTTTCTGCATCAGTATCCTCAATAACATCACAGCAGTCCTCAGTATCAAAATCAGAAACACATTATTGCACTATTCAACTAGATAACCACAATTCGAAGCCTAGCCTAGGTAGTTGCACTAGATAAGGAAAGAAACTTAAGGTTAGTAAACCTATAATATACGCACGGTCTGAGCAAAGAATATAAAACGTGAATCCGTTACCATAATTCTATAGTATAGGATTCAATAGTATATACGTAATGAACTTACGAATAGGTTTGCAGTGCTAACAGGAAAGGGCAGAAATAGCAGGATGTGCGGCAGCGTAGCAAAGTGGTACAGCATGGCAGATTGCTTATCGGCAGACTGTCAAAGGTGAAATATTTGACCTTGAAGAGTCAAGGATATGTCAATAGTGCGAAGTGAAAAGGCAAATTGTTTCGTACTACATGTCAGATGGCAACAGGTATATATTGCTGAAAGGATATTTGTGTAGGTTATGGGAAAAGAGACATTATGTTCCTAATAGGTAAACCAGTTTGGCAGAATATCCAAAGTGCTCTTTGGATATTACACGCACGTGGGTTTCCTCGATCGCACTCGTCACCAGTGCAAATGTCGGCGCCACACGATACTCATTAAAAAGATGATTTCCACATCGTCAAGGCGCGTAGTTATCGCCTTCTGTAGTTCTATTCTTATCTCTACATTACCTGAAGGATGAACAATAAATTTGCTCCTCTGATTCAGATTCAGGTTCAAGTTCAAGTGGAACCGGAACAGCAGGAACATCCTGCCGAGGTTCCACCTTCGAAAACGTTGTTGGTCCAACAGGGAAACCGGTGCCATGATATGCCAAAGGAGAGCCAAATCAAAACATATGATTCACATGGTCAACTAAACAATGCCCACGTGCACTGCACTAACAGTCCCCGCTGTGCCGGCCACGTGAAGAATAAAAGAAAACAGCAGTGTCAGTAACGGAAGGGAAACAGAGGAGAAGACAAGCGTCTCGAATATCGTAGGTAATATTAAGATGTAAGTTAAAATGAGTTAATGAAGCGTAGGCCGTAGTAGACGAAGAAAAGTTTAAGACATTAAGGAGATGAATTTAAACTGCAGACCGGGAGCGTCAGGTCGATGCTCGAACTCTTTCACCGTCGGTGCCATCACGACGTCTGCAGGTAATGCATTCCAATAATCTATGACCCTACGCGATAACCAAAAAGCTGCACAAACCCGGTCAGACTGGGTTTTGCGCAACTTTAATGGGTGGCCACGAAGGGTTGGCGCTCGAGTTGGGTGAAACAGTCCAGTCGAATCAGGACCAGTCTGCCCCATCAATTTGCGATACTTGAGGAACAAGTAACATCGTAGTCTCCAGTAATGCATGGAAAACCTATCCAACTTACATAGCCTCTCCGCGTACGTCAGCTTCTTTAATCTTTGCACCATTTTCGTCCCGGACGGCATGACTCGTTCAACTGCCATCTTATCGCGAACCATGCATGGTGGACAAGCCTGAACGCAGTATTCCAAGTGCGACCTTACAAAAGCCGAAAATAATCTAATGAGCATTTCGATGGTCGTGCTCCCGAATGATCTGCGGCTCATCCACAACATGTTGGAACCTTTGCGAGCAGCTGTCGTTCAGCGTTCATTGGGCTTAAAGTCGGATGACAGCAAAACACCGAGGTCCGAATGGAGATGAACCAGCGGTACCTCGTTGCCCCCAATCAAATAACGAGTCGGCGTGTCATTCGGACCAACGCGTATAACAGAACATTTTGCTAAATTAACGGGCAACTGTTACATAATTGACCAGTCACAAGTTCTATCCAGAGCCCCCTGTAGGTTCAGTGGACCAATCGGATCGTCTATCGTGAACCAGAGTTTTCAGTCATCTGCAATCATCGAGGATGGCACACCCAATTAATCAGGTAGCTCATTAACGTAAAAGTGATGAGAAGGGGGCCAAGGGCTGAACCCTGCGGAACGCCACTGAGAACACATAGGCGGAAGGACAGGCTTGAACACACCCGCACACACACATTTCCCTTCCGATTAGGAAAGCTGAAATCCATCGTTAGACTGGTCCAGAAATACCGTTGGACTTCAGCTTGTAGAAAAGGCGCGAATGTGGAACGGTGACAAAAACTTTGGAGAAGTCAATGAACAGCACGTCCACTGCCTCACGCAACCAACGGCTTCGTCCCAGTGTTTACGAGCGGTTAACAAATCAGTAAGGCAATAACAACCCTTATAAAAGCCGTGCAGAGAAGGATTAAGCAACTCAAGCGCTTTCAAGTGTCCTTTGAGAGTGTCTCTCAAGAGCATTTCCAATAACTTGACCAGCACGCTCGTTAAACTGACCGGTATATAGTTATCAGGGAGTTGCTTATCACCTTTCTTAAAAATAGGACAAACAATAGCCTCCTTCCAGTCAGTGGGTAGAGTGTAGCCTCGTAGATGCTTCACGAATAGTTGCGTTATCGGACGGCAAAGTTCCTCAGCTAATTCGTACAACAGTTTGGGATGAATAGCAGCTCCACCGGCAGCTTTATTTGGATTTAATTGCCTCAGAAACCGGAGCACTTGAGCCTCGATTATAAAAACTTCCTCCAAGTGGGACCGCTCAGGTATTTTTGCCTGGAGGCTGATTTGCGGCGGCTGTGACTCTCGAACATAACCCCCAGCATACCGTTCTCCGCGAAAACAAGCTTTTTCGTGAGCCGTGACAACAGCAGTGCTGTCAGGGTTAAACAGCACTGGAAAGCACGAGTTCATGTTGGTTCGCCTTTTGACATAAGCGAGAAGCGGTTCGGGTTTGATGAGGCTATACGAGCAAGCTCTACTTCGTGCTGTAGACGAGCACCTCGTAGAGATTACCTGCAGGCATTTCGAGCCTCGCCATTTCGCTTGAAGTTGCATAATGAAGGATCAGAAAAGTAAGTACGCCAACATCTGGCACGTCCTATAAGTTGTTTGAGTGCAGCAGAATCAAACCAGGGTGGATTTGCCCTAGTTTTATTCCTGCAAGATAGTAGTATATGGAAGAGAGTGAGCTCACTCAAGTATGATTTAAATCTGTCCCAGGCCGTTTGAATGTCGTCACTTTCCAACATGACACAAGGCGACTTTGCGGCTTCGGCTTCCCTTGTCTGAAAGTCGGCGCGCCATATATTTGGAACTCGGTCGGGATGATCAATAGCCTGATGGCTAGGGTCACAATTAAATGAGAGACGTGCGTGGTTGCTAGCACCGAGAGGTGGGCTGCACACAATATCCGTGACAAAATCAATGGATTTACCGAAGATCAATTCCAAGAGGGACGTGTTTTGACCCATCATGAATCTAGTAAACCCATTGACAAATTGGTGCAGGAAAGCATGCAGGGCCAGCTCGAGAAACTTGAAAGCCAAACACCTTGTAACAGCATCGCAGGAAAATTTCTGACAGTCAACGTCGGGAAGATTGAAGTCCCACATCACTAAGACCTAGTTGCCGGATCCTCGCGGATAAAATCAGCGACGCTCTTAGCAACGCTGTCGGGGCTTCTATAGACCAGCACAAAGTTAAGTTGCGCGAAGGCAATACACAGGTTGACTGCGAGTGCCTTAACATCAATGTCTGGTGACCTGAAACTATACGTCCTAAAGACAGTAAGTGCGGAGTTAACATACAAAGCAACGCCACCTCCGCGCCGAGCAGACTTGCGGTCACATCTCAGCAGTGCATCGCCTGGCAAGCACACTTCACTGTCCGTGACGTCGGTGGATAACCACGTTTCGGTGAATGCGAGAACACCTAGACAGCAGTTGCTGACAAGGGCGCCGACTTCGCACAGCTTGTTTTGCAGACTACGCATATTGCTTACGATCACATGAAGGGATTTAACATTGTGAGTCCGGGATCGTGCGCCACCAGAACCGGCTCTGGTAGGGCGGAAGTGGACCACCGGCTCACTACCCGAAAACCCACCATGCGGAGACACTTATCTCCTGCGTCACGCAGGGCCTTAAGATCGTTCAAGCTTCCCGCAAGTTCAGCATATTCGCCAAAAAATGGTCTGCGTGCACAATGACACCAGTGACCTTGAGCTTAAAGGCAAAACGCAGAAGTGCTTGGCGCTCCTCCGGAGTGGACAGAGCAACTCGTAACGAGCGAGGGCGAGCCTTATTAGCTGGCAAGTTACCGAGTCTTGTTAGTTTGCCCAAAGTAACGCCAGGGAGGCCGGGAGGCAGAAGTTTGGTAACGCATATTCTAACCCGCTGTAGGTCATAAAGCATACGGTCTTTTGGGAGAACAGAAGACGACTCAGTGACGTTTCTGAAAATAACACTGTAGCCTGTATACGAGTCTCCGCGACGCGGAGTATGTACCGAACGCTCCATGGACGTCGGTGGTTTCAGTTTAGTGTTGGTTTTTATAGACTCTATTGTCGTAGATGTTTCCAGCTGCAAACATTCCGTAGTAGTAGAAATTCTGAGGCCATTGGCACCCGACGGACCTCTCATACTTGTCTTGGGTTTTGCAGCTTTTTAACCCTCGTTCGCTTTCTTTTGACAAGGGCAAAAGTCTGCTGCTCTCCTTCGCTAACAGCTGAATCAAACACGTTATCTGATGGTTCGTTACTAACAGGCACGTTGCTAACAGGCAAACTGACATTTGACAGTGAACAAGCAAATGCAGGGTCTGACAACTTCCCAGCGTTTTTTTTACTGTCTCCTGAAAGAGAATTCCTGAGCGTTCTAGGCACTTCACATTCGTTTCAAGTTTCCTGCCTGGCAAGACAGAGACAGCAAACGTTCCAGCGAAACAGGAATGCACTTTACTGGCGGCTGAGTGGAGCGACCTCGGGTGACTTTGCAGTTACCTCTGTTGTGAACCAAGGCTGTGTCTTAGGTCCGGCCTTGTTTACTACACTTCTTCATGCCATGATGTCTTGTGTTTTTATTGCGGCTTGTGCTTACGGTGTTTGCGTGAAGCACCGTATTGATGGTAGTCTGCTGAACATCCATTGTTTCGGTGCGAGAAACATATCCTGTTAGACAACTGTCCGTAGGTTGCTGGTTACTGACGACTGTGTGTTGGTTGCACCCGGCGCAGATGAGGTGCCGCACATGACTAGTACTCTGACTTTGACAGCGGCCAAATTCGGCCTCACCATCAACACAAGCAAAGCTGTCTGTCTCTTTCAGCCTTCACGGGAAGTGCAATCTTTACTATTGCTGCGGATCAGCCTTGGTGCTAAAGTATTGGAAATCACCTCCCGCTTCTGCCATCTGGGGAATGTGACGTCGACTGATTGGTAGACACACAGGGAGCTTCGTATCCGCGAGTCGATGGCAGCGAAGGCATTCGGGAAGCTTGAGTACCGGGTGTAGAACAACCAGCAGCTTACCATTGGCACAAAGCAGATGGTGTACAAAGCCATGGTGCTGTCCTTTCTTCTGTACGGCAGTGCAACGTGGACGATTTATCGTCTGGATGTGCGATAACTCGAGTGGTTCCCTTAGCAGTGTTTGCGAACAATTTTGCGCATGGGTTGGGGCGACAGAGTTTCTGACACTGATGTGTTACGACAAAGTGGGATGTATGCACTGGACTGCATACTTTTGCTGCGACACCTGAGGTGGCTCGGTCATGTGAGCCGTATGGATTCGATGCGGATACCGAAACAAGTATTGTATGCTCAGATGAGTACTTGGAAGCGGCGTGTGGGGAAGCAACGTTATGGTACCAGGACACGATCGGATTGATTCACTCACGTCCTTGTCTTGATTTCAGGTCATGGGAATCGAAGGAGGTTGGTCGGCGTGCATGGCGCGACCTAATCACGAAGGCAGTTGCCGAAGTTCGGGAGAAAGACCTCATACATGCGGAGAAGAATCGGCAAGTGCAGGAGCGGCAAGTGCAGAAGCGGCAAGCGCCGATGGGTTGCACTCCATCGACCTCGAGCGCATGGTGCTGTAGCACATGAGGTAGCGAGTGTCTGAGTCAGGCAGGCCTAGTGAGCATGGGCGCTGCCACTCGGGAGTACTAGCGAAGTGACGACGGATCCTGCAGAGAAAGTAGGCATAACCGGCACAGCATTTGTAGGCACGCTGCATTCGGTTTACTAACCGCGTGTTGGCATGCTAAGTCAATTTATTTCATGTGTTGGGTTTTCAATTTTGTCCTAATGATTTTCTTTCTCATATGAATGTCTACCTGTACTCATTTCCATAAACTTGCACACGTTGCTGAAGCGCATTGAAGTTAATTTAGATAACATTTTTGTGTTTGTAGCTTTTCCGTAAAATATACTATCTGACCTCGTGGATTTATTTGGGATTCTTTTGTCAACAACTTATTTCATATGCACAATAATTAAAGAATTATACCACCGTTTCCGTATGCATTACTCGATTTTTCTTGGTTATCTTTTTCTTAAGTACTTGGCTCTTGCTTTATATCCCTGGTATGATTGAGCTTGATGTGCAAGTTGACAAGATGCCTACCTGTATATTACCCACCACCTCATCCATACTTGCTCTAGGTGACAGTTCGTCGTCGCTGGAATGTTCGGATTGCACGGTCCTTGTGGCGGTGCAAGGATCAAAGAATGGTTCCATGCACTCAGAGGGAACCGGAATACTGTACAGCCACCTTGTGTGAGATTTATTCCCAAACACAACGTGCATGTGTTTCTCTGTGAAGAAGTGCTGGCCGGCTCCGTTGAGGAAACGCGACTCCCAGCCACATGCCTCCCGGTGTTATTACTTCGGGTCTACACTGGTTATGGGTATGTGCTTGGAGCCGCGTTTGGTGCAGCGCAATATCCCACGGTCCCTCCGTAGGAGCTGGCGTACGAAACCGGATGTCGATTTAAATAAAAATATAGGTATATTTCTAGACAAGCGCTAGATGCTGTTCCTCCGTGGGATCAGATCAAATTGTACGTAACATCCATGCTCATGCATGGAGAAGAAATATCGTTGACAACTGCTTTTGATCGTGTTTATCTTTCCGAACAGTAAAGCAGGGATAAATACAAACGTTTCGTAGGCCTCGACATTTTTGAAGGCAGTAGGTTGGGTCTCCGTAGCTTATGTACGAATTCTGCGCTTTTCACCGGCTACCGCTGCCAAACCTTGTGGTGCCTGATTCCATTATTAAACTATCAATCTATTATGCCAAAGGATTGTGTTATTTTCGATGGAAAATGCACCACTAGAGGAAATTTGATCCATTTTCTTTGGTCACATCATCGCATTTCGAGCATCCATTAGTAGCGGGCTCATGGAAAGGAATAAGCAAGCGAAAATTAGATCGTAAAAGTGGAGGGTGGAAACAAGGGAAATAACAGTAGTGGCTAACAAGGTAGCCTTTCTTAGGAAAGCGCGACTGAAAGGCTGGCCCACTTGACTAGAAAATACATTAATATTGGAAAATGGAGCCAAAATATAGCCCAGAAACAGCATACCAGAACCGCAAACCTGGCGCGAATTTCAAAGTGTAAATCTCCAAACAACGGAATCAACGCCGTTTTGGAGCCGAAACGGGACAACAATGAGCGTTCTAGTACAAACCCAAGGCGCTGGTTACGACAAAGATAAAATACTTAAGCTGGGTGCAGTGGTTATGGAGATATTTTCATTTTTAGCGGTCGGCTGCGGATAGCGCTATTTTCGAGCCTCCGCTAAATTCACGTTCTGCTTTGGAAGCAGATACAGAAAAAAATAAAGTAATAATACAAAATACGGCCAAGCGTAATAAGTTCTGAATATGGAGTAGTAACTGGGAATGCCTAAGATAACGTGTAATTCGCTACAGTAGCGAAGCATGACGCAGTGGGCCGCAAAGCATACTTTCTCAGTACACGTAGTAAAAGTTGGGAAAACAGACGGAAAGGTTTTAGGGAAATACTAGGTAGGCTGTAAGAATTATTATATAGGTAGAACAGCACAGGATATGGTGTAGCTAGCCCACAGCCAGAATGTGACCATGTGCGATTTTCAGAGTATATTGGGCCGCAGAATCCACTATGAATGTGGAATTCAACGTTTTTAATGCTCCGATGTGGATGCAAAAATTACACCAAAGCTGAGTCAATATGGATAAGACAAGGGAACATAAAACTTATTTGCCCCGTCTGAACTAGGATAACGCAAGCATTTCCTACAGAAATATTACCAGTTTCGACTCTTTGAGGCTATCTTATACGTCCTTATGGTTGTATCACTGACACTAATGAGCCAAGGTGGTCCTCCAGTGATAATAAAAAAACTAATGTGAGAAAATTCACAAAATGCGTCCAGGTGAGAAACACCTTGGGTTCCGCTTTGGTTAGACACGAATACCACTTTTTTGGGGGTTGCGCCATCTCAACCATGACCGATTAGTGGGTCACAGGTGTTAAAGCACACAACTGTGCAGTAAGTTGCTAGTTTAGAGCTCTATTTCTCTTAGCTGAACGTTGAATGCAAGTGCCTGTGGTGTTTTGAGGGTTGCCTATTCCGGGAGCCCAGAGAGCGATTCCAGAAGACAGATCGAGTTGCAGGGAAACTTGTATTGGTTCAGCAAAAGATTCCCTGTTAGCTAGCTATAAATGAACGACACCGTGGACGCTCTAGCTAGGGGAACGGATCAAGCACAGCATACAGGACAGTTGCGCGTTGCAACCGAAGCGAGCGCCAAGCAAAATTGGCGATGAGCAAGTAAAGCATTCGAATTCAGCAAGCAGTTCAACAAACCACACCGGTTGCCTAAGTGTACAATTATAGAATTTCGGTTAGAATTTTACACAATCAAACCGGGGAATATCTAGACTGCTACATAGCCCTCTCCTAGAAGGGACTGTGTAAGCAGTCCTTCGATCTACGTGAGGACTGTACGTCGCGGGCCAGCCTTCTGCGAGACCAGGTTGTGAAACCTGATGCAGCTGCTGGTTGAGAACCATGCAATCGGATCCTAGCGGGCTCCCACCCGTGTCTTCCCTACGGTGTCGAAACGGTAAACAAACTGTTTGTAGGGGGGATAGTGAATAAAGTTCACGTAGGCAGTTGAACTGGAAGTTCGTTCCACTTGCAGTTGACGTGCGGGGATACAGCGGAAAGTAAAACCGAGGTGCAACCAACCGACGGTGTATATGGAAAGCAAAATGAAAAAGCAGCATAAATGCATAGTCATACACAAAAGAGTGTAAAGCGAAAAACGTGCAAAGCTGTTTTTGGGTTTTCAAAAGATTTTGCTCTTTTTTGGTAGTTTCAAAAGGTTTTGATCTCTTTTGTGGATTTTCAAAAACGTTTAGTAAGAGCAGAAAATTTCTAAGGCACGTTCTATGTAAAGTAGTGAGTACTAACGAAGTCCGAAAAACGAACTGGAGGGTTGCGCTTCCTACCGCGTCGATTGAGAGTAAGGCTAGTAGGAGTGTTGTCGGTGGTGGTTGTCAGTTCTGCTAAAGCGGACTGACTCGTCTGAGGTTGCGGTGCGAGCCGGGAAGGCGTAGGCTGTGAAGATGCTTGCTGCACCGAAGAGTCAGACTTGTCGAAGCATGCTGTCTTGAGTCGATCGTTGGTGATCGTCTCAGTGGTGTTGCGTTGTGGCTTGCTTATGTCGGGATCAGCTTGCTTGGCAGCAGCTATAGCGGCTAGATCAATTTTGGCGCCAGGCGATAAGCTGATCTGTTGAATGCGTGGAAGCGCACCCGCGACGGGATTGAGAGCACCTGAGACATGTCGTACGTCTGTCGTAAACTAAGAGACGTAGCCTAGGTGTCTAGTTTTCCGCGGCGAGTATTTGTTTGTTGCGCCATTGATTGCGTAGATTAATGGCTTGTGGTCAGTGAAGACTGTGAAATGTCGACCTTCGAGATAGTGACGGAAATGTCGGATACCTAGGTAGATAGCTAACAGTTTCCTATTGAAGGTGCTGTAACGCGATTCAGCAGGTTGTAAACGTTTCGAGAAGAAACCTAGAGGTATACATCGACGGTCGATGTGTTGTTGAAGAACTGCACCGACGGCAGTGTCAGAGGCGTCAGTTGTCAGGGAGAGTGGTGCAGACGTGTCTAGATGGGCGAGAAGCGCAATGTTGTAGATAGCGTCTTTGAGCTTCTCAAAAGACAATTTAGCGTCGTCTGTAAAGTGAAAAGACCGTTGGTTACTGCGGAGCAAGTCAGTCATTGGTTGAACAATGCTCGCGCAGTTAGGAATAAAACGTCTATAATAGTTAACCAGACCAAGAACTCGGCGTAACTGCTTGAAGGAACTGGGAGCAGGATAGTCCTTCAGTGCCTGGATTTTGTCTGGCAGGGCTTCAATACCAGAGGCGGATATGCGGTGGCCAAGAAATTCGATGGAGCTTTGGCCAAGCTCGCATTTATCGGGGTTGACGGTAACCCCATGCTGGGTTAAGCGTTGGAAGAGAGCGTCAAGATGATGAAGATGTTCGTCATCAGAAGAGCTCGCGATAAGAATGTCATCTAGATAAGGATAAAGGCCTTCGAGTCCTCGCGTTACCTCATGAATGAAACGCTGAAAAGTTTGGGCAGCGTTGCTGAGGCCGAAAGGCATTCTGAGGTACTCGAATAGGCCGAATGGCGTGATGACTGTTGTTTTAGCAATGTCATCTGGCGCGACAGGTATCTGGTGGTAGGCACGAACTAAGTCGACTTTGCTGAAGATAGACTTGCCAGCTATAGCTGAGGTCAAGTTGTGCATGTGCGGAATAGGGTATTTATCCGGGACGGTAACTTTGTTAAGTGCCCTGTAGTCACCACAAGGGCGCCAGTCACCGGATTTCTTCGGCACCATGTGTAATGGTGATGCCCATGGACTTTTGGACGGGCGGATGATTCCCAGTTCGAGCATGTGCTCGAATTCCGCCTTAGCAGTCCAAGATTGCTGAATACGAAAGAAATCTAGCACAAGGCCACACAGCAACGGATGAGTTAGCTGCTGAACAAAAGAAAATGTTTCTGGACTATGTTCAGCTTATCACTAGCAACCGTGTACAGCGGAGGCGTTCTTCTTTATCAAAGTCGCTGAGCCAGCTTAAGCCGCAAGCTACGTTTCCAAACAGACCAGACAGGTATGTACACAACTTTTCTAGTTTGAACTTGGACACAACTTTGATTGAAGTTCTATCGCTTGGCTTAAAGTTTTGCGCTCCTAGACGCAGGGATAACCGGCTTGAGTGTGAATTACAATTTGAAAGCTTATATGATCAGACGAAAGGATTAGTCGCTAAATCGAATACGGATCTTGAACGTTTCAAGTGCTATTTAGTGAATTGTTGCTACCAGTATCGTAAACTCCGCGTCTGTAATCATGGCCCACTAACAAGAAGGCATCTAGATGCGCTGAAAGAACTAAAGCGCAATGAGGAAATCGTCCTATGCAAGCCGGATAAAGGTGCAGGAATCGTGTTACTCGATCGAAAAGATTACATAGATAAACTAACAGCAATACTAAGCGATGAGACAAAGTTTGCGTGTATTGAAGGAGAAAGGGACCGAACTGAACAAGTTGAAACACAGATAACTAAGAGCTTGCAAGAACTCCGGACCAAGGGGTACATTTCGGATGCTCTGTAGGACAGCCTTAAACCGAGTGGCACAAGCGTCCCAAGTCTTTACGGGTTACCAAAAATCCACAAACCTAACATCCCACTTCGTCCTATTTTATCAATGGTTAACTCGACGTACCATGCCGTTGCTCAGTGGCTTGTGGAACTTCTTGAACCTGTGCGACAACAGCTCGCTATCTACAGTCTTCGTGACAGCTTCCATTTCGTCGAACGCATCAAAGCTGATAACATCAATGAGAAATTAATGTTATCTTTCGATGTCGTCTCACTTTTTACAAACGTCCCATTGATTGAGACGATCGATTACATTTGCGACTATATAGCCGAGTCAGGAATAAAAATGTGTATACCTACGCGTGAGCTTAAGAGCTTACTGTTACGCTGCACCTGGAATGTTCAGTTTCTATTTAACGGGAAATACTACCGGCAGAAGGACGGCGTGGCCATGGGATCCCCTCTCGGACCGCTATTAGCGGATATCTTCATGGCAAAGCTGGAGAGGAACGAAAGGCGGGCGACGATAGACCTTTTTGACCGCTATCATCGATCCATGGATGATATATTTGTTGTGGTGGATAAGCATGCTAATCTGGAGGAAATTCTTGACCACTTCAACCGGGTGCATGCAGCAGTGCAGTTTACTTACGCGAAGGAAAGCGATAACCGGCTACCATTTCTCGATGTCCTGTTAACAAGGAGACCGGATGGATCCATCCAACGTCAGGTCTACAGAAAACCAACGTGGATAGGTCAGTACACGAATTTTTACAGTTTCGTCCCCATGAGATACAAACGCAACTTGGTTCACTGTCTTACGTCAAGAGCACGTCGAATCTGTACGGAAGACACCCTAGACGCGGAGTTAATGTTCATACAGAACGCTCTACGTGAAAACGGTTATCCCGATAGATTTATCCTAAGGAACCTCCTAGAAAAACCGAAACCAGTGGCAGTGTTAACAGCGCCAAAGAAAGAGTTATTTATTCGCTTACCATTTAAAGGGGACGCAACTACCGAGCGTCTAACCAGAAGCCTTTCGGCCGCGGTAAAGTCGACCTTTCCAGCAGCCTCGTTAAAGTGCGTGTTCTCAAAGGAACCACTCATTCGTTCACAAAACAAGGACAAGCTGCCGATGCTGACCACATCAATGGTGATTTATCAATTCGTGTGCGCCTGTGGCGCGACGTATATTGGTCGAACGGCGCGGCAGTTGTCGAAACGCGTGAACGAACATTGCCCTCGCTGGCTTCTTCAAGGGGCATCGGAATCATCAGTAGCGCCATTCTGGCCCACATTGTGGACACCGGTCATGAAGTGGATTGGAAACGCGCTTTCCGAATAGTTTACAAGGTTCCACCGCACCGAACGAAAGGTTACCGCCTTCGTATGCTTTCGACAGCTGAAGCAATATGCATTCGATTGTTCCAGCCGTCCTTATGCTCACAGAAGAAGCTGGTCCAGGCTCTCCAGCTTCCCTGGCCAGCGAAGATGGAAGACGTCCAGGTCGACTGCCTTCGGTCAGACGCGGTAGCGAACATCTAGCCCTCTAAGACCTAATTCGTTTTTTCCACTCTGACATTGACCTTCACGTGATCAATTCGTTTTGAACTAACTGGGTCGATTTCTCTTTCTAGCCTCTATATGATTGTAATGGTCTGACGATGAATCATTGAAAGCATTTGCTCACCAGATGGTCTTTTGTTCCAGAGTTTTGAGCTTGTCTGGGGCTAGCCTGCGAGGGTGGGCCGAAACAGGTGGGCCCTTAGTGCAAATGTAATGCATGACGTTCGACGTCACATGAGGCAAGTCGTTCAGGACGCGAACAAGTTTAGGGTGCTTGCTGAAATGTTCTAGAAAAGGCTGTGAAGCTTGAGTTAGAACACGAATGGGCGTGATAGCAACCACGTTGGCGCTAGTCCCGATAACACTGAGCTGTGTCCTAGAGTCCATAAGCTTCTTCCGTTTAGCGTCGACGATGAGGTCGAAGCGTTGAAGAAAGCCTATGCCTATGATGGCGAAAGGCACGGCAGCGATTATGAAAGGCCAACGAAAGGTTCGCCGGAGGCGTAAATTGAGTGTTAGCAACTTTTCGCCGAAAGTTGCGATTGGTGTGCCATTAGCGGCACGCAGCTTGGTCGGCGATGGTGAGACGACCTCATCTGAGGTATGACGCTAAATTCGGCACCTGTGTCGACTAGAAACACGGTGCCAGAAGTTAAATCCCTAACGCGAATGAGGCGACTTTGGTGTTGGCCAGGCGCGTTCGTCGCCGTTACGGACCGGCCGAGGTTTCCCTGCTTCTCGGCGAAGGTGCAAGGTTTGACACATTTACGAGCTTCGGTACCAAAACGCTGGTGGTACCAACAGCTAGCTTGCCCGTTGTTAGAGTTAGAACGTTTGCAGGGAGATTTTGATAGGCTATGACGACGACGGTCCATAGTAAGCTGCTAGACCTGGCGACTAAGTGTCGCGACTTGTGTTTGCAGGGCTTCTATGGTTGACTGTAAGCCAGTGACAGAAGTGCCCTGGGAAGCGACGGCATTGATCTTCCTGGCGTTGGGTTGTGGCTGTGAGCGTTCAACAACTCGATCCGCTAAATCTGCTAGTTGAGTGAGCGGAACGGAGCTCACCGTGGCGAGAATCGCTTGTGTGTTTCCGGTAGCCGTTGTAGCCATAGTTCGCGAAATAAAGTCTCATCCATGGTTGAGGAACCAAGGAGTTGCTGCATCTCTCTTAGCAGGGTTGAGGGCAGTTTGTCGCCCAGTTTCAGATCCCTGAAATGCTGCTGCAGGCGAACTTTCTCAGAGAGCATAACACGCTTAATCGTGGCCTCCTTGAGAGCCTCATAGCGGTTTTCGGTCTGAGAAATGATGACGTCACGAACCTGCATTGATATCTCCTTGGGGAGATAGGACAGGAGCTTGCCCTGCTTCGAGTAGTCGGAAGTGATTCTGTGGTTATAAAACTCAGCCTCAAGAAGAGTGAACCACAAAAGAGGACCTAACTCCCAAAAAGGTGGAACAGAGAGAGATACAACGCTAAGCAGAGACTCTACCTTAGGTTCTACAGAATCCATGGCTTAAACAATGACGCAGAAGATAGGCTACCGTATGCAAAAATAAAAAAGGGAAAATATGAAAAATAATTGGAACGAGCTCACCGGAGAAAAGTTCGAAATATCCGGCGTTGAGATTATTCCGAATCCGGGGTCACCAATTTCGAGGGTTGCCTATTCCGGGAGCCCAGAGAGCGATTCCAGAAGACAGATCGAGTTGCAGGGCAACGTGTATTGGTTCAGCAGAAGATTCCCTGTTAGCTAGCTATAAATGAACGACACCGTGGACGCTCTAGCTAGGGGAACGGATCAAGCACAGCACACAGGACAGTTGCGCGTTGCAACCGAAGCGAGCGCCAAGCAAAATTGGCGATGAGCAAGTAAAGCATTCGAACTCAGCAAGCAGTTCAACAAACCACACCGGTTGCCTAAGTGTACAATTATAGAATTTCGGTTAGAATTTTACACAATCAAACCGGGGAATCTTCAGACTGCTACAGGTGTTGGACCAGAATAACGCAATCGTTCCCTGGAGAAACATCATCGGTTCAGCACTTTGAGATTATGTTATATATCTTAACAGATGTGCCACGAATGCTAATGAGCTAGAGATGTCTTCTATTGATAATAGAGAAATAGGTGTCCAAAAAATTAGCGAAATGCATTCAGGTGGAAAATACCACGAATGCCGCTTTGGTTAGGCACGATCACCTCATCTTATAGAGGTTGCACTTTCTCCTTTGCGGCGGATTATTGGGCCTCATATGTTAAAGCCCACCATTTCTGCATCGCGTTGCTATTTTGAGCTCTAAATCTCTTGTTTGGGAGTCCGATGCAAGTGAAGGTGATATTCAACAGTGTAAGGTAATAGAAAACTGGGAGATCACAACAGCTATTAACTTGGAGGTTTCCTGGTGGGAAGCTTCCACATTGTCAGGCAAAATGAACGAAAAATAATATAACGCAAGCAGAGGAGATAACGGAAAAGCAGTAAATAAATAAATAAATAAATACTTTATTCGCGACTATGCGAGGCACGCCCATGGAGGCATGATCAGATATGTACAACTGTACAAACATTTTATGGCAACTGTGACAGTAACAGTAGAAAATTGGTCATATGTCCATGATAAAATAAATAAATAGATAGTTTATTCTCAGTTTCATAGAGACGCACCAACTTAGGCATGATCAAGGTTTAAAAGCTGTTGTGTATCACGATGATACATCGGGTTCAATCGTATGTAGTTGAAACGGTGTCAGGAAGAGTTGATATGTGAATCTAGTCGACTTGCCAGTATGTAGTTGTGGGCTGTGACTTTATTCAGTGGCGAGTCACATCCGCCACGTCGCAGTGTTGTTAAACAGACATTTGTGGCTCTTTATAGGGAGAACGCTTGCCAGGCGAAAACCCACCACGTTTTGAAACACTGCCGTAAAGCATTTTGCACATTAATGTTGAGCTCGCAAAGCCGCTTGCCGATTGGTTTCACCTTCGGTTTTTCGCGGGGTAATGGCTTCTAATTTCCTCTGTTAGTTGGACGGGTATTCTGATCTGGGTCGCCACGAATTTTGAGGTCGGTGGAGGAGAGGGCCATCGCGATTTTTCT
Source organism: Dicrocoelium dendriticum (assembly GCA_944474145.2). NCBI lineage: Eukaryota > Metazoa > Platyhelminthes > Trematoda > Plagiorchiida > Dicrocoeliidae > Dicrocoelium > Dicrocoelium dendriticum. The sequence goes on from OX104060.1 coordinate 56,245,447, forward strand.
TCTTGTTGTATGTCCAGGTGAGCAAAAGGTTCAATTTTTCCACTGTCCAGATTTTTCAGATGTATGGGAGTATGAGGACATGTCCAGTTCTCCATACTGGACAAGGGTTAAGGTGATCGTAGGTCGGTCCTTGCGGAGTTTTACCATCCTTCATGTCAGTTCTTGTGGGTTGTTACGTCCGTTTTGGGCCAAAACTGTTCCTCAGTCCAATCTCAGATCTCCAAGATGTCCCGGACCTCAGAGAGAAAAGGGAAAGTGAGGGACAACCGAGAGAAGACCGCAAGAACAGGCATGGAGTTGAACATTGTTAATGTCTTGTGTTATAACATTTCGGCTGGCTAGCCGAACAACCTCCTCGTGGTGCCAGCTGGGTGGTTTGGGTTTGACCTGTTCCAGCAGATAGTTCGGCGGCAGTGTTCCAGGACGTGGTGGGTTTTAGCCTGGCAAGCGTTCTCCCTATAAAAAGCCACAAATGTCTGCTTAACAACACTGTGACGTGGCGGTCGTGACTCGCCACAAAATAAAGTCACTGCCCCGTGGGTATCCGAATAATCCTTTCCAACGCACGGACATCCATCTTCTACTCGAGCATTGCCGACGATATGAGAGTGAAAATTAGCGCAGCACAGTTACAAACAGGAACCTCACAGTTACACACCCACACACACACAGCTACATAATTGCATACCCCCTACATAAACAAACACTGGTACGGCACACATAACGTATTCTTGCACATTCTTGATCGAGCATTGAATAGTAGGATTGTAAACGAGTCGGTCAGATTGGTCTGGATGAGGGATGCGGCCAACGGCGCATCTGGCGAACCCCGTTGTGATGAGAGGTTTGTTTGTATGCATGCGTTGAGGTGCATGAAGGTAAGAGGCTGGCGGTGGTCAGGGACAGTAGGTTGTAGGGGAAAGTAAGATGTATTCGGGTGTATATAAGCTTGAGTTGTGAGATCAGGCGCGTGGTCAGGTGTGGTGCAGTGGGTCCGAGACGTTGTCCAAGTGGCTGGAGAAGACTGGACGATGTCGGTTGCATCCTTTCCAGTAGTCGGGTTAGGTGGTATAGCGCCGTAGCTTGATGCAGGCATGCTTGAATCGGGGGTCCGCAATTTGCTGCGTTCCATAAAAAAGGGGATGCTGGAGATGTTTGGGCGATTTGCGGAGAGATCGCATGTGATGGTCGATTCACAGGTTCGCTGGGTGCAAAAGGCCGAGGGGGTGCGGTGTTTGTGATACTCATAGGGTTACTGTATCTAGGTGGTCGTTGTCTGTGTGGTATTGTGACTCGATCAGCAGTGAAACCCGACTTGCTCGGATTTGACTTACGAAGTAGGGGGCTTGGGGTGTTGAGCAGATACTTCTGGCGACCAGGCTGATCCAGTTTGGTGGTTGCATAAGCAGACTTCGGCCCAGAATAGGGGGGCGGGACTTTCGGTATGCCCATGCGAACGGACTGGGTGTTTTGCTTAATCGGTAGCCACGGGGTGTTTGTCTTGGCCGTGTTGGAGCGTTCGCGTGTTGCAACTTTTCTGTACTGTTGTGGTCTTGATGGAAGCCGAGGAGTCTTAGCAATCAAACATCGTGGTTGATGTTTGCTAGACGTTGGGGTCGGACCAGTAGGAGTTTGCGCAGAATGTTTTATGACACTGGTAAGGGACGTGTAAGACGACAAGAAGTCAATGCTTTCAACTTCTGATTCTGTGTCATACATGTCTGACGGATTAGTTGGACGCGGACGGTGTGTTTTGTCCACGGCTGTACTGGTTGTTGCTGTCATTGAAACAGTCCCAGTTTCGATGCTATTAACGCGTCCTTTGTTCCCAGGCGGCTCTAGTACGGCGGGGTCTATTTGTCGTTCTTGTGTTACATCCATGTCCACATTATAAACCATAGAAGAGCAAGCGGTGGGAGTTGAAGTTAGATGAGTGGTAGTCAGTTGCGCTCCCGAGGGTGGTGTTGTTTGCGTTGTTCTTTTGGTTATTTTTGGTTTAGGTAGAATGGACCTCTGCAGCGGTGTTCTATCCGGTTTTATCAGGATTGGCCCGAGATTAGGCAGATGTCTTAGGAGAAAACGGGCGTCAATAAACCTTCTAGCAAAGTCGTGGTTGCCAAACTTGATCACGATTGGGCAAGATCGTCCAGGGATCTTACGCAAACGAGTGGCTGTGCAACAACCATGTGGCATTTGGCAAGCATCCATGAGTGTTTGCAGTACCTTCTTGAGAGGCAATTTATCGTGTACATTGAGTACAATAGCGTTGTTGGCGCGGCGCATGCCCCCCCGGGGGGTGTTTTTTTTTTTCACTAACTTCGTGTAACCCTACATACATTGATATACACACATCATTTGGTTGCTCCCGAATGCCGGGTTGGGGCCCAAAGGACGATGAACACGTTTGATTGGACACACTTGCTGATATTGCGAAGAGCCGAACCCAGTGGCGTTTGTGTTAAGAGTTTCTTTGTCCATCCCCCTCACATCACAATCTCATAACAAATGAGTACGATGAGATTTAACATTATATATTTTGCGTTTTGATTTTTTGTAATTTTAATGTGCTACCTTTTTGTATTGCGGCACATTAGCTGAAGTGGGTTTCTCACCATCAGTTAACGTGTACTGATAATGATGGTTTCCTGTGGTCAGTTGAAACAAATTGCAATACTGCCCTCACATCCTACATTTATTGAACGCCAGTAGTGTTCACAAGGCTTCCTTATCAGGACGCAGGCTCCACAATAGTCCGCGTCTAATAGTTTGCCTGATTACTTTGTGCTCGGAGCTCGCCGGGAGTTTGCTTCTGGATTCCAATAAATTCATCCATCGACTCGGATGTCCAGTGATTGGTGCGGTGACGATTGATAGCACCTCAATGAGAGGCTCCTACGCCGCGCATATCGGCCGAGATCCTCTTCCACTGAACCTCAGTGTCATTAGGAAACAAGAGTGAAAGTTTGGAATGTAGGGCATACCGGAGGGTTTGCTACACCGAGAACATAGATAACTACTCACTTGCCAATGGAAGGCGTTTGGTATGCCTCCTAATAAAGCTCATGAAAAAATGGCAGCGTACCAAAGTATGATCAGATTCGACGCAAGTACTCCAGAATGAGCGGCAATCCAGAATGGAACCACACCATCTATAACTTATGGGTCCATTGCTGCCTAACTACGGGACGACGGCAAGTGGCACTTCGGTGCCCACTGTATCTGAAAGTAGTGTTACTAAGAAACAACTGGTGCTCCGCAACCAGTTGCAACAGACGCTCGAGGTTGTCTGTTCGTTCGGAGTTACTCCCATAGTTACCACATAGCTGAGCTTCTGAAAAGTCCAGACGACCTACTTGCGCATTCGTATCCCCTGCAAGTGTTATAAAAACTGAACTGGCGGCACTGCGTAGCAGTGTGGTAAAGAGTGCCGTGTGCAGCATCAGAACTGCAGTCGGTGGAAGTATAAGTCGAAACCAATAACAAACAGCGCCTTGTACTCCTTCGTGAATCAACTTTAGGTGATGTCAAACGAGCTGCACACAAACGGCTGTTCACCGGGATCCAAGCAACCAACAATGACTCAGCGTTGTAGCTGAGAACCATACCAACCCCGGCTTGACCAGTGATTGCCGCATCAGCGTCTTGGGATAGTAAAAACCAATAGCGAGAGGACAAGTCGGGCGCTGTTAATTCAATAACCCCGTAGGGGTCATTGATCCCAGTTCCCGACCCGCAACACATATTAATACCCAAGGTGTCCAACTTGCATGCGCGCGCAACCCGCTGACCTATCTGTCTTAGTGTGCGAACGTTGAACGCCGCCAGGGAAACGGGACATCGTGTTTCTATAAGGGACTGTTGCGGATAGCCTCAGATGGTTCGACTCCAATGACATTACGGCTGCTGTCACTGAAGGTGGGAACTATAAAAGGTGGGTTAGTAATGGAGACTGGGATGAGAGCAAGAGAAACAGGTGGAAAAGAAGGGAGGCTCCAGTAGCAGAATGTTTTCGCTTATCCGCCCTGCTGTATGTAGCAGATAAGGCGACCGTTGAGAATCTGCGGGGGTGATTGAAGTTTGAAGTAGTAATGGTTGTATGTGGTCTGAGATACTGCCCGGGCGTCCAGACCTAGGCAGAAGAACGGGTAGCGTCCTCAAGCAAAGCCTGGTTCAAAAGCACGTCCGCAAGGCAGCGCATTTGGCAACGATTCGGTTGTATAAAAATGGACGCCATCCTATCTCAAATCCCCAACTTGGAGGACCAGGAGACTGAGTTTTTCTGACCTCTAACAACTGTGCAACCTGGTAGGAGTAGTTCACAAGTGACCGACGGTCCCAGTCAGTATAGCTCAATGGGTCGGCGACGTACGCAAACCGTCGCAGCATGTTAAGGTCTACGCTCGTCAATGTTATAGAAAACAAAATAAACCCAACCTCCCTACTAAGTTTTGAGAAAAACGGTCTCACAATTTCAAGATGGCTATTATTTACAAGAAAGCATAGAAAAGGGAATGTTAGAGCTGTACATAAATGCAAGTCCGTATTAATCATTACAAGTCGACCAAGTGAGTGGTTGTTCGTTCAGGAGTTCAAATTTCAAATCCAGCTGACTTATCAGAATTGGTTCACCGAGTTCCCAGCTGGATAGCCAACTCACACGCAAAACCAACTCCACAGACCGAGTAAGTAGATTTGACAACTGGCGCAGGAGATTTTTGGCGACAGCACGCTCATCGGTGGCGTGGGATCCAAACAACTCATTGGCTACCTGGTCCCATTGTGCGTTTTGGGTGGCTTGGTCTGTTGATCGGGTCAGCAGAGCCACACCGGACGTGGCCGGAGCACACACGACCAACTGTCCAGTTGGGTCTTCCAGCTTCAACAAAACAAACGGGCAAAGGACTCGGTTCGACGGATGCTCGGTTCCGTTCGCATGTAGCGGGGATGTGTTACACTCGCACGGGTCTCTGATCGGAAATAAATAAGTGACGGAAGGAGTAAATATATAGGTGACATAGACGGCGAAACATGCTGGCTGCTACAAGCGAGTGGAGTTGAGTATGGTGATGACGAAGATCAGGACTCGAGCCAATTTTCTATGTGGCTAGAGGTAGCTTGAACACCCACGTGATGGAGTAACTGCCATAGTCATCGGTCGATCTGCGTGTCGAGTTGCCTGTCGCTTCGGTGAAGAGAGAGGCATTTTGCACATGACTTATTGTTTTCTCACGCGCTACCATGCAACTGTCAAGTAGCGATGGGTCGGACATAAGCAATACACAACTACATTCTAATCGCTTGATATTCACTGCGTGGTACCAAGCTTTTGCTGCGCTGGCTCAGTAGCGACACCTAGGGAAAGCTATTCGCTGGTATATATTCTCGAAGATCAACAATGTATTTGTTCCGCAATGGAGTAATAGGAGGTACGAATAGTATAGAAAGGAATTCATCGCAGCTAGACTCAGCCAGACAGACAGCACACGCTCGGAAAAGAACGGTACATCTGTTTTATCTTTTCGGGAATCGTCAGCAGCCCGCATTCAATCTGACCATTGCGAGGCTCGAACCTGAAACCAGATTGTTGCCCATCCGTGGTTAAGACCACTCGGCTACGAAGAACGGTAACGACTACCGTGACTAAGTGAATAGATGTGATGCAGTGCCACGCACTATCCAGTGACCTGCACGTTACTACCGTGCAGAGGACAGAGTAACCCTTGAAAGGGTGAAAACCGTACTGTGCTTCTCCAGGAATGTGATGACTGTCTGCCTGAGTCTAGATGTGATGAATGTATCAGTAAGGATATAATGTGTGCCCGTTACCAGAATCAGGGCATGAATTAAGATGAGAGATGAACGTCTCATTGGGAAAAGGAATTTCGCTAGTAAAGTACCGGTATAAAAAATTTAATTAAATCGATACTTCCTGACAAACGACAGCTAGGAACTGAATATCGAATACCATAACTTGATGCAGTAACTAAGACGCAAGTGAGAAAAAAGAATTGAGAATTTTATGAGTCTAAGAAGGCT